>JAUTBT010036452.1:0-17954 GCA_032361225.1 Lepetodrilus schrolli
TCTCTATCTATCTCTCTCTCTCTCTCTCTCTCTCTCTCTCTCTCTCTCTCTCTCTCTCTCTCTCTCTCTCTCTCTCTATAATACACATACACACACACACACACAGAGAAAAAAGAATGAATACTGCATGCATGTAAACTCACTATTCCCAGAATGCAATCTCTCTCTCTCTCTCTCTCTCCCTCCCTCTCTCTCTCTCTCTCTCTCTGATACACATACACACACACACACGTGCACGCACACACTGGCATTCACACGTATACATAAAGATGCACACACAAATCTATATCCACACTTTCGATTAACATGGTAACTTGATCTAGGCTTCAACGGATACCAGTATGTCTGAATGGAATCAACGTGATATGGTTTTGAAAATAAAAAGGTCAATCTCGGGGACTTCATAATGCACAGAAGCTTTTATTCCAGTCATGCTGGTTAGATAGTTATCTTAAGTGTTTTCACAAGTGCCGAACCGACTCTGAGATAGAGTGTTAATCGACTAACCTACCGTTGCTATGCCCCCCTATCTTATTCCACAGACTGCCAACACGGACAATAGAGATAGGATATTAGGAACAGTCAATAGTCACAAATGCACTGACGTGGACACTTGGGTTTACGTGTCGGGAGCTATGAACGGCGTGATAAAGCAGAGTGCATAATAACTATTGGTGTAACTACACGTGCATCAGTGCACATTGAATATTGCAGGTGTTCTACACTTCTGTTAAAAGTAACTTGCATATACATTTATACATTATTATGTTATAGGGAAATACTCGGTGTACAAAATTATCTTTCTATGTTCCTTTTTCTGTATAGTAATGTGTCCTTACATTTGTACAAATATCTATTGTACAATCTGCCTTCACTGTATGCACATTATTTAATATAAGTATGTTAGCTCATTGTGGATCATTGCTTCAATCAAACGAACCATACAGACTAATAATAGCAATCACTAACTTAACACTAGCTTGACCTGTTGAAACCATTACACCAGGGCTAATAACGACACATGCATGTAAGTCATAACATAGGTAAGCTCTTACATATGGCCCACACTAAACACACTCGGCAGTGGTGTATCCCTCCCAGGGAGAAAGTCGGTCCATGTGGAACTCTGACAACACTTCATGTTTATTATTAACATCGCGATGTAATACAACAAATCAATGAACGGAATATTAAAAATGACACATTGTGCACATTAATATGTGCCGGTATGTTTTCCTTTTTCATAGCCCTGTCATTTTACATAATAATAATAATAATAATAATAATGACTTGTTCTGAAGCGCATTACTCCACACTTTTGACAGCCTGCTCAAAAAGCTACAATATATACATATTTAAAATGGGATGAATCGATAACTGATACTGTGATGCTGTGATATCGGTATTGACATCGATGCTATTGTAATTGATATTCTCCAGGGAGCAGAGCTAGTGTGGCAGATAGGTCTGAGATGTCCTCCAGCAGGGCTTCAACGCGTCTGTCCAGACCAGGCACACAGGCCAGGATAGAGATTGACGAGGTACGCCGCAGTATTTCACTGTAAACCATCCTATCTTGCAGCTTCAGTAGGCTATACCGTTTGCTCATATTGCAGGAAGGAACATAGTCCTTGTCAAAGATTGTTGGTGGCAATTTTTTCGATTTTTATAAATGATTGTTGACATTTTCTTTTTCAATTTTTCCAAAAATGTTATTCATAAAAAAATAAAATTAAAATAATTGTCACCAACGTCTTTCACACCTACTAAAAAAAAGAACTTGTTCTTGTCAAAGACGTTTCGTTGCGATTTTTTCGGTTTTTAATGATAAAGAAGGAACCTACTATGAAACTAGGATGCCGTGTTGAGCTATGCTGAGCATGAGTGCATCTGAGTGTGGATGAACTATAAACCAAGGTTGACCTTGGTATCCGATTACCTTTATCGTAAACTTGTCAGCTATCTCTCTCTATGCAGTTAATTAATTATTCATAATACATGTAACTTAACGTAGGCCTACGACAAGTGGCTCAAACAGAACAACATGCATTGACCGCCATTGCTATCTCCGTTAACAGCTTGAAAGCATGCTGAAGGAGAAGATGAAGACCAGCTTTTACGAGGTACGGAAGAAATTCAAAGACAGCGACCCCGAGGCCAAAGGCAATGTGTCACGGTTAGTGAACAACCATTCTCTCCTAACATTTACTACACATACATCTGAAATAATCCAGAGTGAGAACGGCACGGCGCACACCATACTCATCAACAAACAACAATCATCTGATTAGTGAACCTTGACCTCTTGCAAAGATGGTCTTGCCACTTTATCATTGACATGTCCTGATTGCTTTTAGATCATATTATGTAACACTGGTAGTGCGTTTAAAATGAGTTGGAATTTGATGTCCACAACTACTTAATCACTTGAACAACAATCGGGCAACAATTCTTCTCATCGTTATGAAGTTTTATCTTCATGACATCTATGGTGTATTTTAAAGTGTACCTTGTTCTAAATATTCACAGCTTAGTCCTCTGCTTACTAATACAGTAAGTGTGTCCAATCAATGTCATACAATTCCATTACTTTCCAGTAAGTGTGTCCAATCAATATCATACAATTCCATTACTTTCCAGTCAGTGTGTCCAATCAATATCATACAATTCCATTACTTTCCAGTAAGTGTGTCCAATCAATATCATACAATTCCATTACGTTCCAGAGAAGCATTCTGCCGTATTCTGATGATCATCCTGAACCGTCCCATAGGACAGACACAGTTCAACAGACTGATGGACAGGATTGGAATGAAGAACAGGAGCGTTATCAACTTCACAGAGTTCTTCAGCTACTTCAGAATCTCTCCAGCAGACACGGAATACCCCAAGTGGATGGACCCCGTCAACAGGACAGAGAGAGTTACTATGAGTGCCGCCGCCGTCCACATGCACCTCAAAGAGAAGGCCAAACAGAGGTAATTACGGAGAGGCGTTTCTATTAGTGCCATTCATCTTGTGCTAGCCTTAGCTATGCATCCATGGTAGTTATAATGTTATATGCTAGTATGCTGAATGATTGACCACAGTTACTCCTTTACGGATCATCTCCAGGCCTGCGTTTCACGAAAGGGTCGTACTGTAGTCCTGGCTTAAATCAAGTCGTTCGTACGCCATGGCTTTTGCTATAGCATGAAATTACGTATGCCTGGACTTTTCGCCCAGACTACCGGTACCCTTTCGTAAAACACAGTCCTGTCGCATACAGCAGGAGAAAATACTGGACAGAAATCGTGTATTATTTGTAAGTGTCATCCATGCTAGTATGAAAATGCCTTGGACACAACGCAAAGTAAACTACCACGTAATGTTTTTGTGCCATCAAAGTTAGCAGAAAGAAGCCTTGGACATGAAGTTAAGACAAGCGCCTTGAGTTATGTCCATGCGCCTTCCAAACTATCACTTGGATCGTTTCTGTTCTAACGCATGTTGCTCACGAAGGTGCATGACGTTTCCTTATCAGGTTTCTGGACGTGGCCGACATGTTTCCTCAGATGAATCCCGGCGGTACAGGACGCATCATGAAGCCAGAGTTCCGACAGATGCTCAACAAGATGATGTTCACCATGGAGGATGACGAGTTTAACAAACTGTGGACCAAGTACGTCTGCAGCGATGCTAAAGACGTTTGTGTCGATTCATTAAAACCGGACGTTGATAATGAATTTCGTCGCGTATTGGTGTAATATTCCGGCTGCGACGTAAAGCACTGATTCCTTCATTGATTCATTCATAATAACGAATTATATTGGTTGCAATTGTTTTTAGCCCACACATACTATACAAAATGTCAGATATGAACATTATGATTATACTGTTCAACATTTTTTATTTTTCTCAGCGGTGTTTAACATTATTTTTTTTATTTTCATAGAATCAATGTCATAATAATAAGTTCATTTGCGTACTCAAAACCTTGCAATAGGTGATCAATGTCTACAAAGTGGTGTGTTCTCCTGCCACAGATACGACACAGAGGGTATAGGCGTGATACAGGGAGGGAGGTTCCTGAAGGGTCTGGGGATCGAGTGGAGGAACAGCTCGTCAGAGGGACTCAGACCGTTGTCCCTCACTCCAGTCAAAGAGGATGAAGGCCAGTATAATATCCCACACAATTATTGCATTCCAGTGCAGTCATCGTGTGTAACACGCGGAATGGTATTCCCCTCTGCTATATGATAGTAGGCCTACTAGATCTATGTCGCAGAATGGAATAGTATCCTGTCTGTTCCACAGTATACTTATTGTCGTTGATATCACGCAAGGACATACAACGGTTATGGCCTCTGACGTCTATGTATTATTGCATTAATAGTACATATTCGTCTATTAATATAATATCACGGGAGTACCTTGAACGATAATGCTGTGTTGTAACAATAATAACAATGATTTAACCAGATCCCGAGATTGTGAAACCATTTTTAGTGCGAGATCATGCTCAACTCAAAGTTTTGTTCACAAATCCCCATATGAAATTTGAGCTTGAGCACGACATCTTACTTGAAAGGTTTCGTAATCTCGGGGCCAGGCCACTATGCGACTAACGTGTTCTGCTGTGTGTTCTCAGACACCGGAACTCCCAGTGCACGGCGGACACCGCTGAAGAAGGAGCAGGAGAGACAACAGCAGCTGAACATAGAGCGCTGGCTGAAGGACAAGTTCAGGGAGGGCTTCTTCCAGATGAGAGAGGCTTTCGAGGAACTCGATCCCAATAAGACAGGCATGGTCAGTATATCAGTATAGGAATTATAGCTCGAGAAAGCACGGTATAGTATGGGTTCTTGTAAACTCGATCCCAATAAGACGGGCATGGTCAGTATATCAGTATAGGAATTATAGCTCGAGAAAGCACGGTATAGTATGGGTTCTTGTTTTTGTTTTGTTTTTCATTTAATAGTGTAAACTGTCAGCGACAGATAGCCCACACAAGTTATGTTTTTTTAACGGATATACCGCGGTCTACACTCAGGAAATTACGGTATATGCTTAATATATTTTTTAAAATTCAATCCATAAAGTAATTTTCAAGTGTATAAAAATTAATATTCATATTAAATTATCTCTTTGTAAAGCGATATTAGTCGAACTCGTTGTTCAGAAGCATTGCCATATATTGGTGCATGAAATCTGATGGTTAGTTCTAGTACTAGGCTAGTAGATACTAACAATAAGCTGGTGTAAAAAGGTGACTTGAGGAACAAGTGCATTTGTATTGTTGTGGTATGCATCCATAAGGGCTTATTTTAAAGGACTTTGTCAGTATGTGTAGTACTCAAATCCCATTAAAATCAGATACTAAATTCCGCTCTTCATATAAGTTTGCCGATAATATCGACAACTGAAAGAAACGGCTGTACAATATGTATCTGACGAGCATCAGTTTCGGATCTAAATTTTAACACGCTTGGTAGTACCCAGGGAGACACGCGAGAAGAGCGCTGTACAACTGAGACTTGGTGTGTGTTCAGGTCTCCTTCGATGACTTCCTGGACGTGTTGAAGCAGTTCGAGCTGAACCTGGAGAAGCCGCTGCTGGGCGCCTTCCTGTCCCGGTGTAGTGTCAAGGTGCAGGCGTCAGGCGTCCCATACAGGGAGTTCCTGCACCGCTTCCAGGACAGGAGTGAAAACGGCATGGCGCACACCATACTCACCAACAAACAACACAAGTAAATCTATGTCATGTGTAGCAAACTGAACTCAAGCTTTCATGTATAGTAAAATATAGAAACATTATATTATATACTGTAAATCAGGAAATAAATGCGTCCCTAATTTAACGCGACATCAAGAATTTAGAGATACATTTGGTCTTAAAATACAGAATGTATTTAATGCGTAGGAATTAAATGCGGCCATAAGCCAATCGCATTTTTCCCATTAATATCGTGCTCGCATTAATTTCCTGATTTACAGTATAGTACCACTTTCGAAGAGGAAATCTATTTAAAAGCCAATTTAAAACATTTATTCTTAATTCTGCTAAAATTCCTGAGACGCCTGCTAACAATATTGTTTGTATTGGAATGGCGTTGTTCTGGATAGATATAAACAAATAGCATGTATATATTGAATACTGTTGAATCTGGTATTGCTTTCTACTTAATTAGACATGTATTATTCTAGGTACAACCAGCCAGCCAGTGTGAGTGGGAATTCCTCGGTCGGCGCAATAGAGGCTCAACTCATGAACATGTTCCAGAGAGACTTCTTGGGACTGCTGGGAATCTTTAAGTACGCATTAGCAAATATTCTCTCCCATACTATTACTTAATTATATTAAAATGTTCCTAGCAAATAAAATAAACTTTGCCCCCGTTCCACAGAACGGCCATAGCTCTACGAGAGTCGTAACGCCATGTATTGGTAGACAGGAGTAGCGCTGCGATCGATCCGTGTAACGGGACCAATGTGTTTTGCCGGGTTGCTGTTGACTTGAGTGAGATACTGATGTTGATGTTGATGTTGACTGCGTTCTCCTGAAGGGCTATCGACAATATCGGCCAGGACGTCATCAGCCAGGAAGAGTTCCGTGCCGCCATGGAGAGCCGCTTCTCCTTGGAGCTGACCGACGCCCAGTTTGAGGCCTTCATCGACAGAGTACCGCTGGATGAAGACGGAAATGTCAGATATACGGAGTTCATGAGGCTCTTCGACACCAAGTATGTATCGAAGTCAATCGTTTCACTTCAGAGTTTGGCTGTGCTGTGATCTGTGTAGTTGATATTAGATCAGCTGCATTATATGACTCGTGTCTGTTACGTTCGTTGAACGTAGCATCTTAATTGAACAATGCAGTGTTAACCCAATTCTTTTTATCAGATATTTTAACGACTCTTTCCAAAGTTTGACGACTGTCTAACATACAACCCGAGGAAGTCTTGGATCTGATATTAATGAGACTTAACACACCATTTATTCCAGAGGCAAGGCACAAAGCTTGTTCAAAGAACGTCCCAAAAAGGAAGCATTAGAAATTCCAATGGCGGAGATTCCTGAGGAAGATGACATGGAGTTTGAGGACTCTCTGCCCAGGCGCGGACACGTCGAAATCTTCAAGGTCATCAAGGACTTACTCACCCGGAAGTACCAGGAAGTTGAAAGCGCCTTCTATGAGATTGACTTCAACAACACAAGACGACTCTCGCCGGAAATGATGTACCACTTGCTCAAGAAGTAAGAACGTTTACTCATAACGTTACTGTATTTCTCAGTGAATGCATTACACAATCCCCAATCCCATCAGACACACAGAAGGAGAGTTGTTAAATACAGTAATTGGCCCTCCTGTACGAAACGACATAACTCTAAAGGTAACTTTAACTCCAATCTTAGCAATGGTGTCGTCTATGGTGTAGTATATGGTTGTAGTCTAAGGCCAAGGCTTGAGATAAGGCTACCTTAGAGTTACGTCGTTCTTCCAGGAGTGCCATGCTCTTCATTTGATACATGTTAAATCAGATAACATTACGTTTGACATAGTAACTACAATTACATTCCCAATCATACACGATAGATTATCCTACATGTTTCCTCAATAATGAAATAAATGCAGGTATTACAGCTTGGCTATTCTCACATTTTTATGGTATAAAGTATCCATGTACATATTATCTCTAGATTCGAAGTCCAACCCGAGATCTCCAGACACGAGATCAGAGACCTGTGGACGACGTTCATTACCAACACAGACAGGACTCTGGACTACCTGCAGTTCGTCAGACACTTTGGCTTCTCCATGAAGTCAGCCACCTTCCCCAACTCCAAGCTGAACCCGCCACGCAGGGGGGACGCGGACTTCATGATGCGCTCCCGGAAGCTCAACTGTGCTGCCGACATGCTGCAGGATAGCCTCAGGTCAAAGGTGAGGGTCACGCCCCGGGGAGACGTCTATATGTTGAAGACTATTGCCTTTTGTTTGTTTTCTGTTGCTTATGTAGATATTCAGATACGTAATTCGACAATGTACAAAAGAAACTTCGAAGGTATCGACCAAGTGGTGTTTTGGGTATCGACCAAGTGGTGTTTTGGGTATCAGAAATATAGACCAAGTGGTGTTTTGTGTGTCATAATTATTATCTTCTTTCAAAATCATTAAGTAATCTCAGAAAGCTGTGACATGGCTATTGGAAGAAAATACTTGTGGCGGTACAAAATCGATGATACAGTATGGTAAATGCATTTTAAATATATAGGTAAAAAAAAATGAACGTAGAAATCCGTGACTGTATGCCGTTAATATTGTCTGGAAGTAAGAAAGTCTAGTCACATGGACCTGTGAGATGCAGCAGGTGTTCCATAATCTGAACCAAACTTTTCCCAGGAAGGTCAACATCTCGCTAGCCTATATCCATTTAATGTCACATCAGCCATGTCTATTTCCGACATACTAGTTATCAAATAACGTTACACCAATAGGCATACCAATAGTACATTTAATTATATATAGGATTAATGATTCCAGTATTGCATAGCATATGATATCTTGTAGGATTAATGTCATTACATTGCATATGACATTTTGATGTATGTAATGTGTGGGCATTGCTAACAAGTGCGTGAGATAGCGTCCAGATGAGCGAATTTCATATGGGTATCATGCGGCTGAAGATATGTGTTGTATGAGGATAGTACTAATATGATGGTCTACTGTAGACTAGTGTATAGCCTGAAATGCCACATGATCCTCGCCTCACTAGATACAGTTATTCATTACCTTTGACTCTGTAATTTTTCCAAAAACGGTTATAGGGACAAATTAAAATCATATTTAAAACATCGATAGGTTGACTACATGTGGGACGACTTGCGTCGGGAGTTCGTTAACATGGATCCGTACAGCACCGGCTACGTGAACCGGGACGAGTTCAAGGACGTCCTGTCCGAGCTGTGCATGCACCTCAGCAACTGGGAGCTGGAGCATCTGTGTGACAAGTTCGACATCAACAACAACAAGAGGTAGGCTGTGTGTACAGTCAGATTTATACTGGGTTTTAGTCCGCCTGGGATTAGTTCCTGGTATGTATAGGTGGTTCCAGTAAGTCCTGAGTAGAACATTTATTAGAAAAAAACACACTTACTAGTCATCTAGTACAACATTTTATAGAACTATGGCATCTGTCTTTAAAACAATTAGGTGACCGCGATCCAAGGTCAATAGTAGCATCCTTATCGTGTCTAGTCCAGTCATCTATACGAGTTCGTACCGTAGGTCTTTGAACCCGACGGGTGAGTTTACTTATCTATTATATTCTGCCACGGTGATGTCATATACATGTATATAGATTGCTATGACCTAGTGCTCGTTCAAGTGTATAATCCATCCACAAGAGAACGCAATCTGTGCCACCAGAATCCTGTATTGTGCAATCCATACAATCACTGAATTTACTTTCCCGTATATAGTCCCGTATATAGTGCCCATACCGGCATACGTCGATTGAATGCCATGTTCATTAATAAATAATTAAAAGCCAATACTAGTACAGATAGCTTATGAATATTTCTTAAATAACTATTAAGGAGACTGTCCTCCTCGTGTTCTCTAGAGTGTCCTATGTCGAATTCCTGAGGCCATTTGCAATGCGGAGGCAGGACTGGCGCCATGGTAGCAACATGCTGTCCTTGTTGGCCCACCCCCAGGCCGAGCTTCCTATCCCAGACATCGTGGAACCACCCCAGAAAGGACTCAATGGCATCACAGCCAAACTTAGACAGAAGGTATGTAAACGCAGCTCCTTTAACTATATAGTAGAACTATAGTCTGTTCATTTAAATAGACCTCTGCTTTTTTTCAATTCATAAATCACACGGGTGTCAGAGCCGAGTTTGTTTTTCGTGGCCAAGTACCATCTGCAACATGTGTAATGAACCTTTAAAAGTGTTTTTAACATTTTCTCTATATAAATGTCAGTGTTGCTGGTTTGGTTTCTAAGCCACGACTTCATTATCATATTACCCACATGCCTCTAGTTCGACCGGGTCACTATTCTCTATATCTGAAATCGATGTCAATCTAATTGGTATATTTACACATGTAAAAGTATACGAAATAAATAAGCGAATCATAAACAGTATAATATAAAATATTACATTTTATGAAGAAGCCAGGTCCATAGCTTACAAACACTACAAATGGTTAGACACATTATTAATACATTTGTCATAGCCTGTATGTAAATTAACAGATGCATCTTGTTCCTATAGACGCATTTAAGTAAAGTATCATCAATGTAAGGAACCATTAACATATTAATATTAAAATTAACAAACACATTAATATTATGTTATTGTGATAAGAAGCATTTCTTATGAAATAATGTTTAATGTGTGGACTTGTTCCTGAGAATAAAGCTATATTTAAATATGTTTGTAATTTGTTTCCACTCATTTCGTATAATATTAAGTGATACATGTACATTTATCCTTCGTATAATAATGTTATGAATGTTATTATAGTATTTATAGGATCTATACTATATAGAAAATGTTTTTCTATTTTAGTTTTTAAATATGCATGTAATGTAAACGTTATTCTAATATTTACATATACAATATACAGTATTAAGTACATTGTTTAATTGTTTGTTAGCTATCGACATGACTCTCCGTAATATGCAATATGTTATGTTCGAATGTTTATGATTAGTATACGTGTATAAAAGTTAATATTACAAACTATGTGTGTAGATATAACAATTAGATTTCAGATACAGACTATAATGACCCGGTCGAAATCTGTCACGTTCACAGTGGCATGCGAGCAATATGCTTATGAGTTCGTGACGTAGAAACCAAAACAGCAACAGTGAAATTTATATAGTGAAAATGTTAAAAACACTTTTAAAGCGTCATTGCACATGCTGCGGATGGTACATAGCCAGAATCTACTGGGGTTTCGGTCTGTTTTCACGAAAATATGAAGCAAACTCGGCTCTGACACCCATGTAATTTATAAACTGAAAAAACCCCACGAGGTCTATTTAAATGAACACGACTATAGATCTACAAACATTTAAGAAAGCCAACTTGATTCAGAATGTCTTTCTAACGTGCGAGTCGAGGGCGGCCGCCATCACGTCACATTGATCATGAGGTCACAACTTTTAACTGCGGCCAAACTGGGGTGTACGAGTTTTTCCAGGACACCTCTCAACCAATCAAATAGCTAGAATCGTCGCATACTTTGGATAATATTTCAAAATAACGCGGCCTAACTCATAGTGATATCACAGACGGTCTGGTTGTTGATTCCATGCATCTAGTATCGGTAAAGGTACATGGATAATGCAATCATTACCTGGAAACATTCGCTATGCGAGTACTATGTATATAAGGTTGAGCCAAGTTGTTATGCGGATTACCAAGACGATTAAATATTTATTGGTTGAAGGTTTGCCAGCAGTTAATATGTTGTGGATAATATACATGTTATTCTAAATTCATGGCGGGTTCATATGTAGCATAATAAATAGTTAAAAGTTTCACGTATTTATTGAACCGGCTATTTGTGAAATAAGCCTACACATAATATGTGGGTTTTGTGCAGATCTTGGGTAAGTAACTTCCGTGCATTGTTTTCCAAGCTGAAGGTGGTAGAATGTTTTAATTTGTTATTTTCCAGACTGACAATAAGATATAGGCCTACTGTCTGTCATTCCATGTGTGTTCTGCTATCATTGTTTACTTAATACATATTGTATCGATCAAAATTCTAGCATTGTGGTCTATGGAAAACCATTCAGATGCATAATACCTTTAGACTATTGACTATATGTTGTCTAGATATTATGTACTGGGTACCCTTTCACAAAGCTCCCATCCGCTAAGAGACCATAACACGCTTTTGGCAAAAAGATCGTTATGATCTCTTAGTGGATAAGAGAGCTCCGTGACAGGATACCCGATATTCTATAGGTCTATTCTCATCTCACAGCTAATCTGCAGTGACCTATAAATACAGGCATAACGCGAGGTGAATAATCACTGTGCGTAGCTTACTATTGCTTTTAATCAATTGCCGAATTTGTTTTCATGTGAGCTAGGACTGTTCTCTGCCCCATTAATTAGCCAGGTCAGTGTGGTAATTATTATTGTATTATTATTATCACCCAATAACAAGCGATATCTACAACAGTAGATATCGTTTGACCCAATTCTTGGTGTATTTGATTGTTCTCACCATTGCAATGTCATGGTGTAGATATCGCTTGACCCAAGTATTTGATTGTTCAACCATTGTGATATCATCGCTCTAACTGTGATGTCGTAGCATTGCCCTATGATGTCACAGTGCAAATGCACAGCAGCCTAAAGATTTGACTTCACAGTAAAATCTTTATAATATGGCATTTTTCTTCTTTAATGACTTTAAAATGATATTTGGTGACACAAGACACAAGGGCGAGATTCTCTATGTATTTATATACTGACTAACCCATATATGAAAACTTAGGGCACAATATGGACACAAAGGAAGTACGTTAACAATGTACACGTATTGATAAACATGAAGTATTTACTTACCAAATAGTAACGGATGTAGCCTGCATGTTGAAACACGATTGGTCGTTCACCTATAACTTTTGCAATCATTAGCAGTCAAACCGAGAGTTTCGTTGACATACGTATCCTACTTGAGTTCTATTATAATCTAGATACAACCGCCCAGCACGGAGATAATGGTATTGTCTATTCTAAAAGAAATAATATTGATCAGGCCTCGTGCAAATCTAAAACAGGTGTAGAAGAACACCATACGCAGCCATCTTCTTTCGTGAGTAAACACAACGTAGCGCCACCTAGGTTGCTATTACTTTGACAGCGATTTGGCGGACTAAAAGTCAATTTTACCAAAATGTTCGATGAGTAAAGTGTAAAATGACCCCGGGAATATAGAAATTGGTGTTTTATTAAGACTGTACTAATATACGACGTGACCAGGTGGGCGCGATGAGATGCTTTCGCCCGTGTATGGTGGTACAACACCGCGTACATTTTAGATCAGGAAAGCGTGTACACATGTTACAACTCCTGGATAGGCTATTCTTGCCTGAGAAACGTTATTGATAAAAAAATAACAATAAAATTCTTGTCTCTTCTCTGTGAGTAGAAAATGATATTTTCCCAAAAGTAAACGGATTGTTTCTGTTGCAAATCTATATGTGCTTAACTAATTATACGCCAGCTACCCTCAAATGTCATGAAATGTAACATACATCCTTTGTTAAACACTATTTCCTGGTGTTATCTCATCTTTTTTTGTCATGTTTCACTGGTGCATGGCAGTCTCGGGTGGGCGGTTTTAAAAATAAAAGATGAAAGTGTAAGACAATGTAAACTCAACATTTGTGACATCGAATAATATTGGCAACGACCCCCCTCCATATATACCAACTACATGTACATGCATATTAATACGTTGTTGCGTAAATTATAATAGGTAGAAACCTGTACCATGTGCCATTAATTTTATTATGGAACATTACAATTATAGGGTAGTTTTATTTATCAGAACATTTAATCATTCCAGAAAGTATTTCCGTTCATTTAAATACACGCTATAAGTCTTCTAGTTCTGTATTTTCGTCTTTCCTGACGGCTACACTTGGAACATCTGGCAGTGCAAAATACAATTTTTCCCAAAACCAAGGATCCTTGTATTGCAAAAATCGTCCCGCCTTTAGATGAATGCGCAGGTCCGGATCCAGTTTCGCGTCCTGGATGTCGTGTAAGAGGACGATGATGAGGCGATGTGAACGCTCCTTTAACACGTGATGGTGTGCAGTCTGGAACTCAAACCTGCACCACTCGCTCTCCAGGAAGTTGTCGGACAGAAGCAGTATCGTCCTCTTGCTGGCCTCAATGCTTTCCATGATCGTATCCGCGATGCTTTCTCCGACAGGGAAATCCCTGTAGTGTAGACACAGTCTGTACTGAGGTCTACCCTGTGTGTTCATGTCCTCCAGCCTGGGAGCCAGCTCCCTCACCACCAGCCTCTCGTCCAAGCTACTGTACGAAACAAAAGCATCGTATGTCCGGCCGGTGTCATCAAGCCCCGCGTTGGGCGATCTCACCCGCACACCAAATTTAACAAACATCCATGCTTGCAGTGTCTGTCTTTTTCTGAAGGCTACAATTGCCGCAACAGTGACAGCCACGAGCAGAAGTGAGATCACGGATAGTGTCCAGACGTAACGATTGTCCTTAACGAACAGATAACTATGAATTCTCGTTTCTTTCACAACAGTCGTGTTTTTGTAACAGATACCGATGTTAAAATATTTCAAGTATATTTCATCCGTAATGGTGTCATTTTTGGTTAGACTTTTGTTGACTTGCGCCGTGCAATACAAAGACCCCAGCTTAGCAAGACAGTGACCAAACACAGCCAAGAAAGCAGATGTATGCAACATGTCTGGGCAGGAACACGACAGTGGATTCTCGTCAACGATGATTGTGCAAACTGGTGATGATGATGATGATGACGACAATGATGATGATGGCGATGATGATGGTGATATTGATGATGGTGAGAGTACTGAGAAGACGTCTGCGGAGAGTCTGGTCAGGAGGTTATCGGAGAGGTCTAGATAGCGCAGTCTAGGAACATCCAGAAATACCTCTGGTTGCAGTTCCTGTATGAGGTTATTCTGAAGGTAGAGGTATACAAGCCTGCTCAGTCCACGCCAGGTACCAGCGACAAATCCACTCAATTTGTTATGATCAAGATGCAAAGCTTTCAGGGAACCCAGGTCAGCGAAGCTTCCAGCACTGATATTGGACAACCCTGTGTTATTCAGGAATAAATATTGTAGCTTTTCCAGACCTGCTAAATCGGGGACGGAGACTTCACTGATGGTGTTATTGTCGAGGTACAGGTATGTCGTGGAGGGTGGGATGGATGAGGGGAATCCTCTGCCTGGAGATTTGTCACAGAGAACTCTGAAGTCGTACACCCCCCATGGAGAGCCTCCCTGATAGCACTGACAAGGTTCTGGACATTGATGAGTACACTCGCAGGTACTGTTGACGTCCTTAGAACAACAGCCACAAGACAGCTCACACACCACTCCCTTGTAGTCGCACAGGAACTCGTCCTCATTTACCTGGACCAGCCTGCGGAGAGAGGAGTCTGTCTCGGTGATGCACATCACGTCGGAGAGATCTGCGAACTCGGGTAGACTCTCAACGTAATAACGAAACGATCTGCTGTAGTTTCTGTTGGCGTACGTCTTGAGATACGCCATCCTGCAGTCGCATACGAACATGTTTCCCGACATGTACAGTTTCGGGAAAGACCTTGGGTAAGTCATTACCACCATGGCTGGCATGCTGGATAGATGTGGATAGTTGAAGCTGAGATTGATGTACGTTAGGTTGGGAAAGTGTGTGAATATTAAATATTCTATTGTTGTAATCCGGTTGTAGGTCAATGACACTATTTCAAGAGAGCGTGGCAGATCTTTCGTGAAGAGAGATGAGATGCGGTTGTCATTGAGATTTAGTAACTGGAGTCCAGTGAATGTTTCGCCAAGTCTGTTGATGTCGACCAATAAGTTGCTCTGTAGATCTAGGAATGTCACAAAGCGCAGCAAGGACAGAGAAGTATTGACGACACTCCCACGGTGAACAATAACTTCTGAGGAATAAACAAGCTGAGTTATCTGGTTCTGTGAGAAGTCCAACACCTGCAGATTCGGGGAAACCGCAAGGTGCTGTAGGACTAAACTTTCCACCTTGTTGTGCTTCATCCCGATACCTTTCAAATTGCTTAAACCCTTAAAGTCGGATGGTGAAGTGTACTTTATGACATTGTGGCGAAAATCTATCAACTGCAACTTACGACAAGATGTGAGGTCAGGGATGCTTCTCAGGTTATTGTAGCCCATGTTCAGACGCTGTAAGTTCTGTAAATGAGCGAACTGTGACCTTACCATGAAGGAAATAGAATTATGGTTGAGGTTTAAAATGGTCAATAAATGTAAATTGGAAAATAACTGACCCGAAAGGAACTTGAGGCGGTTGTTTGAAAGGTCAATGTTCGTGAGATTGTGGTTATGAAACAGTAATTTAGCTGGGAGAGACCTAATATGGTTGTTTGACAGGTTTAGGTTTTGTAACATTATCTGTCCAGAGAATATTCCTTCAGGAAGTGATGTCAGCTTGTTCGAGGATAAATCCAGCGATAACAGTTCGGTGAGATTATAAAATACATTATTACTAACATTCGATATATTGCTATCTTGAAGACTTATTTCCCGTGAATGTGTTGCCATGGAAAGAAACTCTGGAATGCCAGCAAAGCCATTATTCCTCAAATCCACATTCGCCAACCTGTTCAATGGCACATGACAGCGTTCAAAGTTGATGCTGGAAACGTCAATGATGATCAGATGTTGCAGGTGCTTCAAGGAACAGAATGAGATTATGGCAGTCTTGTTTCCGAATGTCTCGTCTCCTGACGTGCTAGACAGCAGAGAAAGACCATCGCCTGATTTCGTGGCCACTAGTGTGACATTCTTCAGGGAGAGGGTCGTTAGACTGGCATACCTCTCCACCTGCGACACAGACTCCTGTGACATCATACAGTCTTCAATCTTCAACTCTTGCACGTGCGTCGTCTGCTGGCGGATACTGTCCAGTAGAATTCCGGGATCACCGAGGTCATCGCACTGCACGTTAACGATGCTGAAGGACATGCTACTGGGCTTAAACTCGGGCTTTGGGACGGACATCCAGCGACAGTCCAGCCTGACCCACGGACGGGTCAAACTGCCCGGAAAAGGCGTGGACAGTCCAGGGGTTGAGGTAAGCTCCGAACACTGACATCCTGGCAACTGGCAGACTGAGTCCGTTACTTCTGACCTCGCTCTGAGGAGGATGCAAGTCAAGACGAACACCTCAAAGGCATCGATTGGCATATCTGAAGTAAGAAGACCGTGTTATCAATAGTGTAACAGTGTCATCTGTGCTAACATTTCTTAATGTTAGTTTAATAGATTGATCCACATGAAACATCCAAGTATTATGTTACAATAGCACGTGATCAACAAAATTAAGTGACGTAATATACAGGAATTTTCGCGATTATAGTTGAATTTTGGAAAACTAAAGGCCTAAAGTAATTTGAGTTGAACACAAAAGTAGCAGCTGCTAATTATAACATTTTCTTTTAGTAATCCAGAAAGCATGATGACTTGCATAAAACATGATTGTAATAAGTATCCTAACAATGATCGGACATTCAAACTCAAATTCAGTATTCACGGTAACAACAGTTAAAAGCGCAGAGTTGGGATTCCACACTGACATGAATGATTGACACCACTATGCCTATGTTATACAAGTTTCCGTTGACCTAAGAAACTGCACGTCACTACCTGTCATTACCATAATACATATACGCTGCTCAATATCACTGGAGGACGAAACAAAAGACAATTTAATACAATAAATACAATAAATTTCGTACAAACTACAACTGGACAGGCTTATACACATTAAACAAATAGAGTATAGATTATTGAATTGCATCCTCGAAACTCCGGATGACTGAACTGTGGCTACAACGTGATAAATGATGCTGGCACAATAATGCGTATAGGAATAGTAGTAGCATTATAATAGCATTGAAGTGGCATTAATACCTGTACATGTAATAGTAGTAGTAGTAGTAGTAGTAGTAGTAGTAGTAGTTGTTGTTACATCAGTAGCAGTACAATAATACACATGCAGTATAGACTTACTTGTTACTTATGACGATACAGTTCAATATTTGCTGCACCTAATAATCTGTATGTCGCAATTCTCTAAACAGACACAAAGCCGCACCCCTGGCTGCTATCGGGGGGGGGGGGGGGGGAGGCACCGCATGCCTATCTTATAACTCACGCC
>JAUTBT010036463.1:0-17949 GCA_032361225.1 Lepetodrilus schrolli
GTTTAACATGTTTACATCAGCTGTGTGTGCAGACTCAAATATTGGCAGATATTGTGCTAAGTAATCTTGACCACAGGAACAGACAAAATAGGATGCGCATACGCAATGGTTTTAACGACATCGAGCTAGTTTAGATATCCCCCGGAAGAAGTAATCTCACCACAACTGACACGCCCTATTAAACATGGGTCTACGGTGTTTACTCTCTTCCGCTAACACACATGGCCTCAGACCACCAATAATTTCCTTCTTTGTTTATCACTATTTAGCACTTACAGAAAACCTTGGTCAAATGAAGCCTTCCTTCAGACAATATGAACTCTCATCTGCCATTCCACCTGCACAATTCTACAAAATCTGTACCTGCAAGCAAGCCACAGCCCATCTAATAGAGGACTATGTTTTCTGACGTCACTTCCACAAGGCCACATGCCATCACTATAACCAGTAACTGTGCCACGTGTAAACTTTGTTTATGTTTTACCATGTTCTATACTTAAATTAAAAATCATTCTCTGTACTCATGATGACATATGGTCTGGCTATCAGAAGATGTATATGAAGTATTAGATATACAGATAATACATTCAATTTGGCTTTTGTATCTAATATATTATTTTATATCGGTATGTCAATATAGCGTATTTTAATAATTATTTTCAGTCTTATTAAATGCTTTTTACAGAGTAATTTGCTATATAAGTATTTATCATGTAAGTTATAATTTATGAGCAAAATTAAAGCATGTAAGTGTATAAGTGTATTGAGACAGTACATACAGGGCAATGAGATGATACATACAGGGCAATGAGATGATACATATCGATTAAATAATAATGATGGTGTATTCATAGGGCCTACTACTGATCAATCAAAATGTTATACCTTAGTTTGGAATATGTGCATGATTGCATTAAATATTAAAGATAATGACTAACATGATTCACATTCCACATATAGCCACCCATTGAAACATATGTCAGTTTACGCTGATGAACAATCTAATTCAAATAAAATTGCGCTTCATTTCCGTTACTAGTCAATAGAAATATATAATGCCATCCTATGCGAGTACTTTTTTCCAGTGGCCTTTATAGCGTACGCTATTAGCGGTGAATGTATTTGTTACAATTTTCACTGCGTCCGTTATGATAGCAAGCTAAGGGTATTGTGTGATAGTATTACTATTAAAGCGTTCCTACGATATGACAACCATGGTCCTACGTATAGCCTACATTTGCCATGATTCTGCGGCAGCCAAGGTCCTATATTGCAGCCATCATTTAAACAGCTATGATTTTACATTTACTTCAGCTGATAGATCATACTGCAGTCATGATTCCAAGGCAACATGGTCCTACAGCAATGATTCTGCTTCAGCAATGGTCATACTTCAGGCAAATGTCTGCTTCATCCACGATTCTACGGGACACGATTCTACTGCTGCCATGATTCTCCTACAGGCACGGTTCTACTTCAGCCATGATTCTACGTCAGCAATATTTCTACTTCGCCCCTGATTCTACTTTTACAATGTTTCTACTCCAGCGATGTTTCTACTGAAGCCATAATTATATTGCAGGCACGGTCCTACTGAAGCCATGATTCTTTTACAGTCAGGGTACTACTTTAGCCATGATTCTACAAAAGCCATTATTATGTACTGCAGCCACAGTCCTACTTCAGCTATGATTCCATTGCCTCCAAGGTCCTAGTTCAGCTGTAGTTATGCTGCAGCCATGGTCCTACTTCAGCCATAGTACCATTGCAAAAATTATCCGTACAGTAACCCGAATGGGTCGTCATTGGTAATGCCGTTATTGAAGATAATTAACATCATACTATAATATATGCACACACAATTTGAAACTGGGCATGTGGTCTCATTTAATTTCCATAAATTGTACACACAAAACAGAACACATCAAGTGTTGCATAAACAGTAAATTTTAATTATTTAAAATGTTGTAATCGTGCCAATCAACAAGAGTGAAAAGGACACAGGAAGTACATTCGTCTTTCTATGGAGACACATTTGTGTCATCTCAATGGTCACGTCTCAATAGGCATACCAGTTTACGGAAGGTAAACCAGCAACAGATTTGTTCGTTTCCGACTCGAACGTATTCGAGGAATTCTCCAATAGCATTAATCGTGTTTCGCAAGAGATCTGCACGTATAATTATTTCAAGATTAACATTCGAAGCTCATTTGACATTGCCCTCCCAAAATAGTCATGAAAGAGCCACTAACATATATTTGAAATTGTGAGACTACCATTGATTTTGAATTTTGAATACAGAACACCCGTAGGAGAGTCGTAAATATGTACGCAGTATATGGCGTGTTACGACTAGAACCGCTACGACTGCTGTTGAACGGGGCTCAGACTCGTGTAGTAGCCGTTTCGCTTATTCGTCGTTTGGTCCTACTTCCTATGTCCTGCATAGCGTCCTACTGCAGGGTCTGATTGGAGTTGCATAGTACGCTACGAAAAGCTGCTGATCAACTGACATTTTTACACAAAAATCTGACCTCGTGCTGTCTGGAATTCGTTGTCATGAATACTCTCTGGAATAGCTATTGAAGACCTTTCTATTTAGTGAACCTAACACACAACACAAAAGTGAATAAAACCAGAATAATAGAGAATGTTCTTTGATAGCAACAACACTAATTAGTACAAATTAATTTTAAATGGATCACGTATGTAATACATGATAACTAACTTTTAAAGAAGTCACAAGTACATGTGCATTTCACAACAGATTTTGTTTGTTTGTTTTATCTCCGGAAGATAAGCGTTGCCTAATTTCTAGCATACATGTACACTAGCAATAGAATAGAATGAAACATTAGTGAAATTGTATACGTACATATTACAGTGACATAAATACGTTTAAACAGTGAACCTCCATGTAGTCCACACTGACAATACAATTAACTCTCTCCATGCTGGATTAGGCGCAGACACGACTTCTGGTTGCCTCCATCATGGATAGAGTTAATGACTAACACTACATTCACCCTCTTCGTAATACACATTCTCCTTGGCACGGAGGATATAAGTTGGCCATGTGTATCAATATTATAGCCGCACCCTAGAAGTACAGCATTTCCCATTTAATTTGTGATAACAGTTGACTTATTTCCCACGAGAGTAAATATTAAGCTCTCGAAAATTCCAGTGAGCACTGACAATGACATTAACACAGAGACATTATCCCTTCATTTGACTTCGAACTTTCAGAGTTTACTGACCTGCTGAAATATATTACTAAAAAAAACATAGAATGTAGATTACAATCGAATGCCACAATTGTAGGTTACCCCGTAACTTCTGGTATTTAAGAAACTACTCCAAGAATGTCCATCTATGGTAATCAGTGGAAGACATTGCTCTTCTGTAGAGCATCCTCTACAACTAAGTCACTGAATCTGTGTCTCATTTTGTTTTCGAGTTTACGTCATACGCCAATGTTACTCTCAGCTCGAGGTCAGGGTGTAGGCCTATCTATATTACTCTATAAATTATACAAAATAAAAAACATAGATCACATACTTAAAGAATGCAATTCTATCTGCTCTATATAGCCGTCATATTCAGTTGATAACTAATTGTAAACCACTACGATACAGCTGTCCTAATGCATCATGTCATGGTGAATGGGCAACACTTAAAGTGGACACACGGGTCGATCGGTTGTAACGATGCGTCGAATCGCACCGTGTAAGCGTACATGCGATCCGATTCGGAACGACAGAGATCGTATGAGTAGAACAAGTTCTTCTCGTACAACCAATCGAACTAGGCTCGTCGTACAACCGATCGACCCGTGTGCGCGAGCCTTTAGAGTGACTCAAACAGAATGTTTAATATAGAAAACACAGTGCAAGCCAAAGGTGGTAATATTACTGTAAGAACAGTTCCCCCTAAAACGATCTGTTGTCGATAAATCAGCTTCTTTCTCGGGATGTCAAAATGTGTTTGTTTTAGCGCTACGGGATATTGTTTATGCATAACACGTTGTTCAAAATATATGACGTCATGCTTGTTTTGTGGGGCATTTGAGGTGTGAAAGCGTGTATTATTGCAAACATAGCTCTATGGATGAGTCACTTTAGCCCAGCTAATCAAGACCCATCCTCGCACACCAGCGATACTTAATTCCGTTCAGGCCTCACTTCATGTACTACCACATGAAGTGACTCCTGAACGGAATTAAGTACCGCTGGGGTGCGAGGATGGCAAAACATGCCAATAGTACTATAGGTACTGCAATATCGAGTTTGTGAATGCGACCCGAATATTAATGTGCAATATGCAGAATTTTGCACACAACGTTCACTATTGCAGGAAACACACGAGTCAGTGAGCCTATATAGACAGCCTAAGTCAGAAATATGTTTGGCAAACTACATGCGACATGGCTATAATATAAAATACAACATTACCAAAAAAAACGAATTTAAAAAAAATGCACACCATTTTGAGATCATATCTGAAAGTAAGCTTTGATTTAAATCACTAAAACAAAACTGACTGTGATATAATTAATATTTTCTGGATGAAGTTATTCAAGGAGCATACTAGAATAATACTTAATTTTACTTTGCTATGTATTAGCAGGTTAATTTCCGTATTTTGTTCACAGTTAATTGGCAAAAATATTGAAATAATTAGTATATATACATGTTATGAATACCATCAGTTCTAGATTGGCAATTCTAGATTGGCAATAATGTAGTGGACATATATTGCAAGATAGTTAGATTATTGCACACGTGTACACCGAGGACTGAGTATATCAAGAGATCATGTCAAATACTAGATTGAAGTGGACCTATCATGAACACAAATTACGTAGTTTGAACACAAATTACGTAGTTGTCGTTCATACACACACGCGCGCGCGCACGTACACACGATAAATGAAGACATTTAAACGGTAACTTTATCATAAAAGTCAGGCAATGTTAAACTACTATTGCCCATTATATATTTTCATTTTGAACTGTTACAGCATACGCTAATTATTTCATGGGGAAAAACCTATAATAATAATGAATAATAATAGTAATACTACTACTACTAATAATAATAATACCTTTTAATTCATGATTTCAGACGTTTACGTCATAACTGGCTGGAATACGATTGGACAAGTAAATACTTATCACTAAAGTAAAACATAGTATTTAATAATACTATGAACATGCAGGGTAACTCTCGCACATGGTTCCTAGGAATGGTTTTGGAATTTAAACACCACACGCACACATACATTTCCTGTTGGAAGTAAACATGGATACACAAAAAAAAGACTAGTAATCATACTCACACACACACACACAAACACACACACACACACACACACACACACACACACACACACGACATCTTTGGATCTATACTGCGTGGAAGAGCCTGCGTGTAGACAGGAAATGGCTACTATAACTTGGATTAAACTTGTAACGTTATTAATTCCCATTAAACAGTCATAAACAGTACCATGTGCAATTCATGAAAGACAAACAAAATAATATATTTAAAAATTGAAACACTATAAATTCCCAACGCGTGAAATACAGAAGTCAAAGTTTAAGTATTCAATTCTAGTATATAGAGAAAAGAAAAGTCCATAAAGAAAACTGGTCACAAATCAAAGATTCTCAACTCATTCAGAAGAGAACCTTAGTTTGGCACTCACTCGCTTTGATTGTCAATCTCCGTTGAAGACTAGATTTCGAAGAAGAACATGATTTAAATCTAATGTGTCACCATTGGTCAACTGACGTTCACAAATACTGGTCATAAGTACAGCTACCATTTTGGCCGTTCTATCTGATATATTCCGAGTCATTCCTTCTGAATGAGTTGACGAACCGCTCCATATAGGTTGACTAACCGCTCTAGGCCTATTTGTAAACGTGGACCTTTGCATTGTCCTGTATAACATTCTGTTTGCAAAACTTAACAAACATCCTAATAAAGGATGGAATAATAGGATCGTTTCGTATATGAATAATATCCGGAAACGCTTCCCGGAAATGACGTGTGGCTTCTTCCAGGTGGTAATGTGGAATCTTTGGGAAGAGGTGGTGGATCTGGTGCGTGCCGATGTTGTGGATGATCTCGTGCGCCCAGCCGTAGTCGCGGTCGATCGAGCTGACCTGGCCGCGGACGTTGTCCCACTCGCCGTCCGCGTACCAAGGCACGTCCTCCTCCGTGTGATGCAGGAACGTGACGACGACGAGGATGGACGCGAACACGAACACGGGCACGACGTAATAGTATCCGACGTAGACGAAACCCACTCTCAGGCAGCAATAGTACAGAAGACATGTCCAAGCGCCGAGCCACGCGAGAGACAGCGACACCCCGACCATGTGGCGCACGTAGAGGGGGTCGAACGGGTTGAAGTGTTGGGTTTTCCGGTACTTGTATCCGCAGACGAGGTACACGAACCAACCGACTCCCAATCCGAATCCGGGCAGGAAGGACGTTCCGGTATCGCGCGATTCTCTCATTGGGAAGAAGATTTCGTCTTTGTCGATGTTGCCGGTGTTCTTGTGGTGAACTCGATGAGACAGCTTCCAGCTGAAGTAGGGCGTCATCACGAAGCTATGGAGGATCGTCCCAATGACGTCATTGATTGTTTCGTGACGGGAGAAGGATCCGTGGCCGCAGTCGTGACCCACGACGAAGATGGCCATGAACAGCGTCCCCTGAAGGAACCAATACACAGGAGTGAAGACCATCCCCACTGAAGACGGCAGCAGGTGCCATATCGCCACGGCAGTTAGGTAGAGAATGACCACCAGAACGAGGTCTTTCACAGCGAAGTATAGAGACATCAGAAGCGGGGCGTTAAAACAGTGCATAGGAAGCCGATGCTTTATTTCGACGATAGAAGGAAATTTCTTGTCCAGTAGAGCTTCTGAAGCGGAAATAGTGGTAGAACCGGTAGTAGACTGCCTGAACGCCATGTCTGCTCGAGTCTGCACAGGCGGCCCGCTCACACTCACGCACCACGTCCCAAAAGGTGTCCAAAATGGTCCCATTCAAACCTGCAAAGAAATAGAATACATAACATTATTACAACGTCGAAAGTTATTGAATAAGTACAAATGTTGCTTTCTTCAACAGGTGTTGTTTCAATGTCAAATAACAACACTGAAGTCTTTGTATTTAGGTTGCGTGTCGTTTATAGGTGGTTTTATGTCTTTGCCAAGTTTAAATTAACTCCGAACTAGAAATATCGAAGTTGTAGACCAATTATAGAATATATATTATTATAAATATACCACTGGCTATTTGTCTCGGAACTATACTCTACTATATCTGCGGGAAATAATTATCAGCACGGGGAAAGTTCAATACTTTTTACATTTTCATCATCTCAATGTCAGAAATGTGACCCAATGAATGTTTAATAAGCAAATAAAAAGCATAAAAGAAAAGACATTCAGGACATAACTATTTCGTCATAGACTGTGGTCACAATATCAAATAACAATGGTTGACGAGTATGGTAAAACACCACGTGTGCAATGTCAGACATTTGAGAAGCAACAAAATCATTTAATGACAATTCCAGTTAGGAATATTTCGATCCTACCGCACAATTCTTATGATAATATCTCTTATACATACATAAACAATGTATGACCTACACACACGACGACTATATTGCTTGGCCCTGGTCACCTACCTGCCGCATATCGATGCACGATCACAATGAGAACCAAGTATAGAATCTACAGTATGTCACCAGGATCACACGCACACTCCCAATGGCAGCTATAGCGCTTACGTCCGAAAAGTCGGCGGTGTCACGCTAAATTGCAAAAGCCACGAGTGAACGAATGGTACATATACTCGATAACGCAAGATAGTATGTATATTTGCAATAATGACCGTAGACATTTATGGACAAATTCCATTCGATCTATACCTCTCTGTACTGCCAGCTGCTGCGACGGAGCCGACACTATACCGCGCTATTTATATACAAGTACACTTTGATATATCCATGGTAACCGGCTAACACCTCTGCTTAAACCCACGGCGCAGCTGGTATTAAAACATATAGATTTGTAAAAGCAAAGTAAATACATCATATCGATAAAATAAGTATCAGCACTATACGGAAACAGAAATAGACAGAAGCAGGCGTTATTCTGCACACACTAGGTATTCATATACATGAATAGATACGTTGTATTCATCCAACCAATGTTTGCCTTTGATCTTGTATACAATGGCATAAGAACGACGATGATGACGACACATTTTTATTCACATCCTGGTAATCGTCATCGAACAATTAAGAGTCTACATATTGTCTATTAAGCATTTTCATTTTACGTAAAATGTACAATACAATATCTGCTAGTCCTAAAGGACTAGGAACGTTAAGACTGGTAGTCCTCAGACAATTTTACTAGTCTGGGACTAGCAGACTAGTGTTATTTTCTTTAGCTGTAGTGTTACTAAGGTACGCCACTACCTGTTCACGATAGATATTAACGAAGGATACTCAATCAAATTAGTTATCGGATACTCCAGTATCCGGAGTAGTCTAATAAACGTACCGTCGAAGACATTTGAAATATTGATGAATACAGAATACAATAATAATAATAATGACGTTTATATAGCGCTGGAATAACAAGAGTATGCTCAAAGCGCAAGAACAAGTAGGATGAATGAAACGATAGTAGCTAATATTGTTTGAACAAGAAAGTTTTGAGTAGTCGCTTGAGGAATGGTAGGGTGGGGGCAGATCTAAGAGGGAAAAGTAGTCGCCCCGAAGGATTTTGAATTTACAGTATGGTATAGCCAATAGTGATTGTTCGGATGATCTTAGTGTCCATATCGGTTTGTACTCCATTGTCAAGTTGGTGAGAAATAATACATTGGTAATATAACATAAATAGAATAGCTTAAAATACATTACAGCAGTTTAACATACATATTGGAATCAAAAATAGTGTTGTATATGATACAATGGTACTGTTCACATCATGTTTGTGTTGTAATCAGTACAGCATCTGTTGTAGAATACAATGACACACCTGGAGACAGGGTAGCTGGACTAGCCTTTCCTGCTGACTATTAGCTACATGTTATATGTGGGTCAGGACCATACGAAAGTAGCTTATGATCAACAGGGCAGGCTAGAGAAAGTAGGTTACGATCAACAGGGCAGGGTAGAGAAAGTAGCTTATGATCAACAGGGCAGGCTAGAGAAAGTAGCTTATGATCAACAGGGCAGGCTAGAGAAAGTAGCTTATGATCAACAGGGCAGGCTAGAGAAAGCTAGAGCTAAAAGACAGATTACGTCGAAGATTACTTGCAAAAATGTTTTTAGTTTATTTAGTTCTTCCCCCTTTAGACCGAGTAAATCATGTGACCTTTTCATGGAATAATATTATAGAAGTAGGTCTAGTGCTATTCATTGTACTGTCCAATATCCATGATAACTTGATAAATTGTATTCAGTTGGAATGCTGAATTAGAACATGGAACGTATTTTCTCTAGTGTGCAAGTCGCTAAAAAATAAAAAGAACTCGCTCGTATTTACACTATTTGAGGACGTCAGTATGATGTAGTTATAGTTAAAATTTATCTTTAGGATCAAAATTAACCGCGTTCCACAACCTACATTCTAATACAACTAAAGCGTGTGCCGCTCAAATAATTTCTGTGTACGTTTAAAACTAAACCACATTCGAGATTGCATGTGGAGAATGGAGAATAATGCCAATGAAGGATATTAGTCTACTTCACAGTGAAAGATTTACTTTACTCCAAAGAAACATCCAAGCCCATTGAGGATACAGATAGGAGGTGGTAGGTGCAGGGTGACGTAACGGAATCAGACTGGTCTCAGAGCTGCAGTGATATCGAGTTGTTCGAGGTCTGCAGCTGTCAGTGCTAAAGAAGGCCGATTATCCTGAGCCATGTCACGTGGTAGCAATGCCGCATTCTTAAGACTGGTTGGTGCATGGAGGGGGGAAATCAATAGATCTAATTCAAATGACGACAGAAAGCATATTACTATTTGTCGCGCTATATAGAGTAGTTCAAAGTAAAGATTTAGTATTCTGTATTGATTACTCTACGGTGGCCTAACCATTGTAAAAGTCACATATCATGCACGGATCGCATACAAATCCAATGGTGAAGACTGCACGGTATCAGTATCAGGCCCAAAGTTATTGCATCATAGACTATGACATAGTCTCCACTGAATTTGAAATTCTAACATTATCCACCAAGAGAAAACTTGAAATGGCTGTATGTACAAATATAGGGCATATGATGGTTGTTGTTCATTCTATTACTGGAAGTGTCCTTGCAGGTTCTCGTCAATCAATTACTGACATGATTTTGTAGATAGAAAAGTTGATTTCTACTGTATCTATATATATTTTTCACATAACAGAGGAGTTTGGGAGTGAAATAAACCCATGCTATAAATATAAATATTTTCATTAGTGCAATAACACAATATTTGTTTAGTTGAATTCATACGCGATATCAAAGTATTTTAGGACCTCTTTTAGAGCTTCTTCTTGGCAGTTAATTTGTCCAATATATTATTATTATTGTTATTGTTTTACGTTGCAGCGGGAATATTTCACCCATAGGCGACGACTTGTCGAATATAAAGTCAAAACATTTCTTCAATTAAATATGCAAACACATTTATTAATATATACACATTTACTTGGAACTATCGATATTACAATAGTTTCTACAGTTATGTGTTATGTGATAAATAGAATCTCACATTCGTGTTCATATATTACTGAATTTATTAAACTCGTTGGCAAAAATGATATTATGCTTGGCAGAGCCTCACATAATATCAGTTTTGCCAACTCTTTAATAAATTCAGTAATATCTGACCACTAATGTTAGATCCTATTTTTTTTATAAGCATGTTTATTTATTAATTTTTTAAAAGGAATTTTGTGTTATTCCTGAAATGCCATCCTGTATACCTACTAATATACACAACTACCAAGTAGCTGTAGAATAGTAACATACATAGTTTCACCCATCTTTATTTATGCCATATCTAGTGTTTCCATTATTATTTATTGAATATACTTCAATGAAGTGACTTGTTCTGTTTCAGATGAGTATTGTGAAATAACTACTAACCCAGGTTGTCCAGAGTGCAGATGCATTATTTTAACAGCACTCCTGCTATAGAAGTAGATTTTCAGATCAAGTTGTGTGTAACTTATAACACGTCCTCATGCAGTGTAGAAACGGGTTTTGAGTGGTGTGTTTTGTTATTAAGTGATTGTTTAAGAACTACTGATTGTACATGATCCAGGATTTTTTTAATAAAAACATTTATCATCACATTTATCTTTGATAAATATTACTATTAAACCATTACAGCAAAGCTGGTACAGATAAATCAAGGAAGAAAACTGTACACTAGATATACAAACAGGGGCATAGCTGCCTATATCGCATGTACGCAGATGAATCCACATTAATTTTCTAGCCTTCCCTAGAGAATCAGGCATGACACACCCTCAGTCAATTCACATTCAAATCTACATTCAAATACCTTCAGCTACACCCTGGACTAACATTGCATTCACATCACAAAAATAAACAATGTAAGCCAGATTTGCAGTGTTATGATTCACATGGAAACCAAACAAAAATTATGATAATAAAACAGTTTTATTGATTTGTTATTTGTTTTCATTGTTGTTGATTTACATTATTAATTTACAAATAATATCAACCAGAGATGCCCCAAAGAGCTATGTCTGTGCCTAATCCAGAAGGAAAAGGGTTAATGTCATGCATGTATGTCAATATTTTCAACAATGTGGTAATATGTATTCCATTTCAAGTATTAATTTACAAATAATATTAATGACTAGAATTGACATTTTTTTCTGTCTTCTAAAAGATTGAATGTCATACATGTATGTCAATATTTTCAACAATGTGCTAATCTGTATTCCATTTCCACACATTGCCGACAGCATACACTCACAATTGGTGAAACCAGTTTGCTTTAGGTTTGTAAATTATGGAGTCAAAATGACCCTCAAGACTACAACTCAAATTTCACTTGACATATAATATTAGCATGTATTAGTACAGCATATATATTCTTGGATAATTTTAGGAATCGCTTGAAACGATTGTCAAATAAACACAGGTTTTGGCACAAGGGTGAACAGTCGCATACTGACACTGGTTTTAAACAGGTCTCCGTGGGCTTTGTTCATGCGGATTAAAAGTTGCCAGTTCACACGGCATATATTTCAACAGTGCCCCGTCCCCGAGATTCAGTGTACACGTGACAGAAACATCATCTACTTCGTACATTTACAGAACCGAGTGAATGTGGCAGGGAAGCATAGCAATGATTTCAACACGTTATTGGGTACAGACTACATATTTATATATTGAAAAAATGGTTACTTTTAATAGATTAAACATCGACTGATGTTTTACTGGGTTCCGTCTAGTGATTATCCACTAAGCCCCTGTGGTTTCAGGTCGCTTTAGAAAAAGGCTTCATTAAACTGGTTTGATACTGGTTTAAAGTGACGTCTGTGTGAACCGTTTAATCGTTTTAATACCTTAAGATGGTTTGAAGACGGTTTAAAGACGGTTTAAAGCCCTTGTGTGAACACAGCAACAGGGTCAACTCCAACTAAAAATGTAGACATTTGATTTTTCTATACACTTACCAGTCCGTATTAAATGGCTGCCATTACAATATGCAGCATAATATAAATTTACAAAACATTGTATATATGGAAGCTGAATGAATACACATCTAGTAAGCTGTACTTTCATAACTTTTATCTTTAAAAAATGCACATGGGTCTGTATGGACCCCACTCCATCATACAAGGGTTAAGAATGAAAGCCAAATAAAATTCACTTGGAAAAACATATACTGTAGACATCAATGAATAAACAAAACAACAATAATCCAGAGCTCGAGGTTTCCAGATTCAAGAATCCAATTTGATGCATCAAGGTTCTGGTACCAAATTACTGATTTCTCTACTTGTTCAGGCACTGGTAGAAGTGGAATCTGATCACAGTGAAGGACAAGCTAGATGTGTCATCTCGGCATTTGTGCATTTAATGCAGTCACAAAACCTGCAAAATAATCATTTATTCTACTGATGAACACATTTCACAATTGGTGATGGTGACTTGTTAAAAAGCTCTACATCACATGTTAAAAAGCTAAAAAGCTCTACATCACATGTTAAAAAGCTCTACATCACATGTTAAAAAGCTCTGCATCATATGGTTTGCATATTAACATTAACATTTGGTGCAAACATAAAGGAACCAGGCCCCTGTTTCACGACAGTCTCCTAAACCAGTCCTTAAAAGTTATCACCTCGTAGCAAGTGTAACAAGTGTTCCACGACGACGTCACAAGTCTTACCCCTTCCTAAATTGATATCTAACTTAGGTGATAAACTGGGTCATAAAGTTAAGAGCTCCTAAATTTAGGATGTCGTCATGAAACAGGGGCCAGGAATTTAGTTAATACAACATAATTTAGGAGAAATAAAAAAAATGTAATATAATTTCTTATTTTTCTTCAGCTGTTGGACTTCAAAATACTTTGAATTCTTAAAGGCATACAATCATGGTTTGTTAATATTTCATGGTCAAACGTATTTACCTGAAAGTATGTACATTTGGTTTACCTACACAAGTATATTGGGCAAAAAGCTACTGGTTTTCAATACTTTCATGTACTTATTTTATCTCATAATCTTTTAATACATGGAGTTAAAACTAGAACTAAAATATGAACATATTTAGGACCTGGTGAAAATGTACTTGTGTAGACAAATCAAATGTACATATTTATAGGTAAAATATGTTTGACCATGCAATATGTCAATACACTGTGCCTTTAAAAATAAATTTCTTCAATTATTTTGAGGTACAATATTATTGACTGGGATTATGCATAGTCAGTAATGAACATCCAATGGCAAAGAATGCACTAAACTATGACCCACTCCAACATGTTGGAAGAAACGTCTGGTGGATTCAGACAATCAAGCATCTGCCCGCCTCGTCATCAGGCCACCAGTGCCCAGCTATCAGTGCCCAGCCACCAGTGCCCAGCTATCAGTGCCCAGCCACCAGTGCCCAGCTATCAGTGCCCAGCTATCAGTGCCCAGCTACCAGTGCCCAGCTATCAGTGCCCAGCCACCAGTGCCCAGCCACCAGTGCCCAGCCACCAGTGCCCAGCTATCAGTGCCCAGCTATCAGTGCCCAGCCACCAGTGCCCAGCTATCAGTGCCCAGCCACCAGTGCCCAGCTACTCAGTGCCCAGCTATCAGTGCCCAGCTATCTGATCAGGATGTCGCTTCACAAAGCTCTCATATCCACTAAGAGTTCATAGCGATTTCGTAGCTATTAGTGAGAGATAAATATGTGAATGCTATGGTTTCTTCATGGATACGAGGGTGCCGTGAAATGATACTCTTTTCACCTCTACTGATCTATCTGAGATAACAGTCTCACATTCTTCATTCATTTCTTTTCCTGCTCAATGCTGAGCACTTTTCATAAACCCACATTCCATGACAAAACTAAAGCCTTTCAATTTTGAAATATTTTCTTGATTCTCATCTTCCCATGATTTCCATTCTCATCAACATCACTGTCATTATTCTCAAAGTTATCAGAACTTGACATATCTTCACTTCTAACTCCTGGCAATCTAGAAATATTGCGACCTATGGCCATTTCATCATTGTCATCATCAGTGCTGACACTAAGCACATCGACATCTTGTGGGGATAGATCAGAGGCAGTTCTAGATGTGCAACCATTCAGTGTTCCTGAGAATTCACTCGCAGTCTCTAATACAGAAGAGCTCTCAGGTGAGTAGTCGCTGTCTATACTTGGATGTCCTGCGAAGTCACTTGCAGTCTCTAATACAGAAGAGCTCTCAGGTGAGTAGTCGCTGTCTATACTTGGATGTCCTGCGAAGTCACTCGCAGTCTCTAATACAGAAGAGCTCTCAGGTGAGTAGTCGCTGTCTATACTTGGATGTCCTGTGACGGGTCTAGTGATGATGGAACTCTCAGTAACTGGGTCATTTGGAAGACCTGAGCTTTCAGATTCAGAAGAAGTTTCAACCTTTCCTATGCGATCCTCCGTGAAGGAAGCAATGGAGTCTACCACAGTACTCTCGGTTATAATTTGAATGTCAGACAGAGGAGAGTCTTGTTGTATTGATGTCAATGACTTTCCTTGCAAACCTGAGACAGCTTCTGAGACAGCTTCCAACACACTGTCTTCAGGTTCCTTCATTATGGAATCCCCGGCAGGACGTAAGCATGGTCCAGTACTGAATTCTTGATACGTCCTTGGACCAAGACCTGGACCTGGACCTGGATACCCCGACTGACCAGGGTCAAATCCAGGCGTGTCATCTTCCGTGTACACCTCAAAGTCATCTGAAGAGAGTGCAGCCAGGTCCAGTTGGCCATCGCTTTCAGTCACAGAGCTTTTGGCACAGGATTGTTCCTCAGACTCAATTCCTAAATCCCTTCCATCGCTTTCAATCTTTTCTTCAGAACAGTCTTTATCACTGCAGGAGTCAAAATCCTTGCATTTAATAACCATAAAGCCAGATGGTTTTGAAACTAAAGAATTCTCAATTTTTATATTGTCCCTGGTAAGATTTGAATATGCACCTACACTGCATTCGTTGCATTTTTCGAACATGGACTTGTGTGATCTTGCACTGCAGAATGGTTTCCTTTCAGATGCTCGACTATTGGATGCTTGCTTCTTTCCATCTTTCTCCTGAAGAGACCAAGTATTAACAATAACTGGCATAAATTCATCACAGCTGTTCTTATCTGCATTCACTTTACTGTGGTTTCCAAAGTCACGGTCCTGAGAAACCAACACATTGCTAGTACAAGTGTGAATTTCTGAATCATACGGTTCACAATGTTTCAAATTGTTCCCTTCAGTGTTACCTCCAGACTCTGAAACCATGCTATGAGGAGTCTTCTGATCTTCAGTGGATAATGCAGATTCTGTACTCTGTGGATGACTAATAAACATACAATTTCTTTGGTTTGTTCCCAAAGATTCCTTTTTTATTCCAAGAGGCATGGAAAGTTCAAAAACATTTCTGGACTGCCCAGGTTCAGATTCCACCACTAAGTCCATTTCATCTCCATCTACTGCAGTCAAAGGAGAAATGTCATCTTCCAAATCAATGATTTCCATAGTTTCAGACTCCGGAAAACTGTCCACATACTCAAGTATGTTCATATTATGCGGTGTTGTCTTTCCATACTTAGCCATAGATTGAGAGCAGGTGCTCTGAGGATGGTCAACAACCAGTCCAACATTACCAACCCTGCTGTCAATCTGCTCACCAGCATCAGAGATCTGCAGACCACTTGTCACAGTCTTCTCTTGTAGAATCCCTGGAAGACACTGCTTCTGAAGTTCCAGATCAGTGGACTTCTTTACATTGGATGAAGGACGCTGCATCAGTCGACAGGAGGTTCCTCTAGGAGAATGCAGCCGAACAGGAGTTTCCTTAGACTTTATCTTTGGACTTTTCAAACCAACTTGAATATTTCCATCAACTTCAAATGGTGATGTTCCCTCCAAGATTGGAGACTGAGCTTCAGGAATATCACTGGTATCTAATGGCACAACACCACTTAAATTGAATTCACAACTGTCTGCTACAGAGTCCTCAGCACCGGAACACTCCTCATCCGTACAATCTCCACCCAAGAAGGTAAACTTATCTGGAGTGGCGCTGATGTTGTCCTCATCACAGGACTGTGACAACACGAGGCTGGCCGGCTTACCGGCACCAGTCTCCAGGTCAGACTCTACTGTCATGGCGGAACGTTCTTCACGGTCTACTCCATCTGTCCACTGTGTGCCACTAACGCCCACGTCCTGCATACTGATAACAGGACTGATGCTGCTGCTACTGCTGTCTGAAGACTGTGAATCTTCTATGTATGACTGGCTCTCCCCGGGTTGTGATATTTCCAATCGCAGTTCACCATCCGCCGACACTGCTTCCTCTTGTAATACACTCTCTACAGATCCACTTGATATGTGAGAGGCAGGTGACAAGGGATGTATTTGAGTTGAATGTGATTCTAAAATTGATTCACTATCTTCAGTATCAGACTTACTAGCATCAGACTGAGGCTGACTGACACCACGCTGAGGCTGTACAAGATTTGCTTCTGTAGGCACACCCACTGATGTAGGCACACTTGCATCTATAGGCACACCCACTGATGTAGGTATACTTGCATCTATAGGCACACCCACTGATGTAGGTATACTTGCTTTAGTAGGTGCACCCACTGATGTAGGTACACTTGCTTCTGTAGGCACACCCACTGATGTAGGTACACTTGCTTCTGTAGGCACACCAACTGATGTAGGTATACTTGCTTCTGTAGGCACACCCACTGATGTAGGTATACTTGTTTTTGTAGGTGCACCCACTGATGTAGGTACACTTGCTTCTGTAGGCACACCCACTGATGTAGGTACACTTGCTTCTTTAGGCACACCAACTGATGTAGGTATACTTGTTTCTGTAGGCACACCCACTGATGTCGGTATACTTGTTTTTGTAGGTGCACCCACTGATGTAGGTACACTTGCTTCTGTAGGCAGACCCACTGTAGTTGCACCCACTGATCTAGGTACACATGCTTCTGTAGTTGCACCCACTGATGTAGGTACACTTGCTTCTGTAGGCACACCCACTGATGTAGGTATACTTGCTTCTGTAGTCACTCCCACTGATGTAGGTACATTTGCTTCTGTAGGCACACCAACTGATGTAGGTATACTTGCTTCTGTAGGCACACCCACTGATGTAGGTATACTTGTT
>JAUTBT010036474.1:0-17949 GCA_032361225.1 Lepetodrilus schrolli
CCATCATTCTGAGGATCTGTCTGTGTGTGTGTGTTACAACTCTCATAGCACTACCATCATTCTGAGGATTTGTCTCTCTGTGTGTGTGTGTGTGTGTGTGTGTGTGTGAGTGTGAGAGAGAGAGTGTGAGAGAGAGAGACAGACAGACACATAGAGAGGGACAGACAGAATGACAAGGAGATAATTAATGAGAGAAACACGCACAGATAGACATTCCATTCCATATCTGGCTCCGAGATTTCGAACCTTTTCAGTACGAGTTCATCACACTCAACTTCACATTCTATATGAGGATTTGTGAACAAAACTTTGAGTTGAAATCATACTAATACAGTGTTGTATCACTCAAGCATATTTAATTTAGTTAATTCCAACATTTTAGAAATATACCAATAGAACGGAAGCTAAATAAGGGTGGAAAATTGCAATAACCTTTCGTTTTATTCATGACGCACGTTAATTCACGGGATCGTGCTCACAATTTATTTACATTAGGAATATTTCACTGTTTGTCCTCATGTTGAAGATGGTATCTGGAAACACCAGGGTTCAGTTGCACGACGCTACAATAGTTGTAAGTCCAGTTGTATAGTCTTCTACAATTGGAATTGGGTTGCAAGAAGCTCTTGTAGGCTATCTGAATAAGAGAGCGCTACAACTATTGTAACGACAGTAATAAGTCCCTACAACTATTGTAGCCTACAAGAGCATCGTGCAACTGGATCCAGGACCCCGTTTCACACCAACATCCTAAATTTAGGAGCTCATACCTGTATGGCCCAGTTTAACTTAATACTCGTGACGTCGTCGTGAAACACCTGTTACGAGGCGATAACCTTTAGGACTGGTTTAGGAGCTCCTAAATAGTTAGGATGCCGTGGAACGGTTTGCGCGATATCTTTGCCGACGCTGTACAAACTGACCTTCAAACTGTGATGGTTCGCAAACCCAAAGTACCACTGAAAGCACGTTCGCGCTCGGCTGGTTCGTGGATATTAGACTGAGAACTTGATAGTATCTAGGATTAGTTCCTGCCCCACACTGAATCACAGGCTGAAAAACCTTAGGCAAGTGGCTTAGTTCGAAAATGCCTCTGTTCACCCAGCAGAGAATGGATACCCGGAAGGATGAGATAGACTTGTGAATGATAACCTTGTAGTGCCTTGAACGGCCGCTTGGGTTACTACCCAGGGAGTTGAGAAGAAATTGAGGGGACACAGATATGTTGACCGTGGTAATAATGTCGCGCAACGAACATGTTTTCGAGCGTGGATTTGGCGACATGTAAATGTTCACATTATTATTATTATTATTATTAGGCCAGCATTCAATATCATACATTTCTTTTGAAGCAGAAGTAAATTCACTACATTTCTTTTGAAGCAGAAGTAAATTCACTACATTTCTTTCGAAGCAGAAGTAAAATCACTACCTTTTAATCACTACGCTTAAAATCAACTACATTTGTTCTTTCACAACTCATTCTCACAATAAACAGACAGGTCGTGCTCCTTTAGTAGATAATAAACTCCTTGCAGTCTTCTCTTCGTCTGTCAGTCATCGTATTCTAACTGCGATAAACACAAACTAAGCCAATGTTGTCCGTGTAATATTCAATTTTTTAAAAGAAGAAAGCTTGGAGTATAGCAATCACAGTAACGTTTTGATTTACAAAACCTAATGCCACAGGGCCGTGATATACTCGTCGTGAGATGATTCGTGTGGTCCTGTCTATCAGTAATCCACGTATTAATAGAAGCACATTTCACGCAACTGTCTATATGCGCTCTGAAAACACACGCCAGGCACAGGCAATGTGTAAACGTAATCCTCTTGTACCACAGAATCTGGTATGTTAATAGCCTCCTAGTGGAGTTTACTGTTCCAGGTTCACACGGGTCAGTATTACATCGTCTACGGTGCACATCCTGGTCCATTTGTCTGAGTGTTCATAGAAAGTGAAAATCTCCGGTCACGTCGCTTCATTAATTTGAACGTATTTGGCCTGGACGTATCCAGATAAAAGAAATGTTTTACTATACAAGAGGTATAAAAATATAAATAGTCATGGCATGGCTCTTGGATATAGCCCACTAGATTCTTTGGTCATTTTCTATAGCACCATTTGAAGCAAGGCAATGTTCAATATCACTGGTTCCACCTCTGAAAAGAAAAAAGAATATTTGGTTGCACGTGGGCCATTGGCTTCGTATTACAGAAATAAAAAGATTATTTAATAAAAATTAAAAATTATGTAGAATACAAAGAAAACTGATTATAGAACTGCATAAAATATCATCAGTCATGAATGTAGGCTAATGGTATTCGTTTCGAGTGTAATGAGATTTTTGTAGGTTGAATGTTTAGTCAATAGAATTTGAACGTAAGTTTCAGGTCGCTGCGATGCTGATTAATTGATTTTTGCAGACAGGTGTTGAACACAGGGGTTCGGTGATAGAATAGTATTCTGCACTTGAAACAGTTCATTCAATGCTTTGATTTTCCCTCAAGACTATTTACTATTTATTTTTAACAAACCAGAATAGAGAACGTGCATAGAGTCCTTGAACTCCCGTCTCAGCAAGTAGGATGATTTATTGCATATTTTTGTAAATTTCAATAAGTTGGTTCATGCACGTTGAGGGACCTAGACTAGTAGCATGTCTCCTTTATATTATTTTTTATTTATAAAAAAAATATTAATAAATTTAATATTTTTTTTACATAAATTACTTTCTTCTTCTTTTATTTTAGATTTAGAATATCTATAATATATATTTTTTAAATTTACTATTCTATCACCGAACCCCTGTGGTGTTGAAGTCTGACAGAAATAGCTGCACAATGCTGACCTGAGCCTCTTGGTCTACTGACTCCAAGACATGACGAGCAGTCGATGGTAACTTCGTTACTCTATACCCTTTCCTGACAAACGAAAACACGACGTCGAGTTTCTCGTCCGTGCCAACTGAGACTCGCATTGTTTCAAGAAATTGAAATTCGCCGGAAGCTGTCTGAGAACTACTCTCAAGCTGCATTTTGATTGGACTAGAGCTATTCCCGCGTGGTCTGCCCTTTCATACTGATCCTTGCAGCTAGGGAATTAACGTGCCTATTCTTTTTTCTTCTTTTTTTTCATTCTTTCTTTTTTATAAAAAAAATATTTATCGAATTGACAAATGCATGTAGACCTAGAAAAAGCAGATTGGTGACAAAACTGAAAGTTTCCAACTTGTAACAGTTAGTCACTGTTGCCATGGATACGCACAGACTAGTACTACTTCATGTGACAATTAACATCGAGATCGGAAGGAACATATACATTAGGTTAGTTGGATAAATAGCAAAGTAGAGATTGTAGACTTAAGATATGCCGTCCATTTCCGGTGTAATCATCAACTTCCTGTTCCTGTTTCCTAGTCAGATCTCGTAGATTTGTTGAACTGGTACTTTTACAGTTCATTTGCACTGGATAGCAGATTGAAACTTTATTCACATTAATTTATCTCTCTTTCACACATGCACACACACACACACACACACACACACACACACACACACACACACACATACAAAAAACACACACACACATACAAAAACACACACCCACTCTCTTTCATTCACTCACTATCTTTCACATACTGACTTTCTCTCTCTCCCTCTCTCTCTCTCACACAGATACAAACACACACACACACTCTCTCTCTCTCTCTCTCTCTCTCTCTCTCTCTCTATGTTGGGATGGAATGTTCTTTTAAACCAACAAACAATTCTAAGATACAAGACAAGAATAAGAAACTGTAAATTTGAATGCTAACCTCTTTGATCTATTTCCGGTTAGGAGAGGTGGGGAGAGAAATTATTTCCGGAACTGCGCAATATGCAGAAGGTATTACGGCTCTTTGAATCTTTCATTTACTGAAATAAAATTAATGATACTATAAAACATACACATTATCCTGTCTGCACGGGCCAATATACAGTGGCTCTATGCTACGGATAACCCTGATATGCTTTATCATTATTACAATCATCATTATTACCATACTTTATCATTATTACAATACTTTATCATTATTACAACGCAGCCATGTTCTTACCTTTATAAAACATATCCTTTCCCATAGAGCAACTTGTGGACCGCTAAAACATAAGAATATGACATATTATAATGTATGTATTTTTATAGAAAAGTAAAAACATTAACATAGAACAATATACTACTACTACTAATATATATGTATACAAAATTGGTAATTTTCAAAGCAGATGGCTTATGTGATACATACAGACATGTTAATAGTTATTGCTTAAAATGCTTATGTACATATTTATGACTATATAATATGTACATGCGTCCTTCATTCTTAATCTTTCTTTCTTCTCTCCCCATCTTTTCTTTCCATTCTCTTGGGGCGGTTTTCATTTAAGTTGTAATAACTTGTAACCTATCTATTTCATTTTATGTTTAAATTAATAGTTATTAGCACTATTATGACTAAATGCATTCAATGATTATTGGAATACTTATAGTACTTGTTTACAATGCTAGTAGTACCTTCCAGCAATACTATTGAAAAGATTACAATGTTAATAGTACTAATTTACATGCGTGCATATGTACATGCAGATGTACGTGCAGATCGTAAGCAATTATGAAATGCATTTAATGGATCAAAAATTATTCACGTAATATGGAAATAAGTTGAGCTGTTGAAATAAATACCCAATGAGCTGCTAACAACATCTAGTGAAAGATATAGCGGGTGAAAATGAGGACATGGCATATAAAAGGACAACTACAGACGTCGATATGTTGAATGTTGTACTGAAATATTAGTCATAATGTTTGCTAGTCTATAGACTGTGTATATGACAGTGGTGAGTCATCATTATCTACATTCTGGCATATGTATACTAAAAAAAAATAATTACGGGTCAGTAGCTTCTTTGGACATATTAATTTACCCTTTATACTATTTTAACAACGGAGATTTTCCAAATGTCTACAGGCCCCATGTACTCTTTAAGAACTTGCAGATGCATTGGAAGAATGGCACCAGATTCCTTAAACTGAAATCAGAAATTGTGTAGAAGCTTCCACGGTGGCCCTTAATTTAGTTAGTTGAATATAGAATAAGTACTGTATTAATCGCATTTCCCAGTTCAGTGTTCTAATATGTCTCGAGATTCCACGGTGGCCCTTAATTTAGTTAGTTGAATATAGAATGAGTACTGTATTAATCGCATTTCCAAGTTCAGTGTTCTATTATGTCTCGAGATTTATCTATTGATAATACGAACGCAATATGGAATTCCGGTTTAACGATGATACGTCGGTGTTTTAGAGAAGAAAAAAACTTCCAATTCTACGTCCGAAATATCCCCAGTTTCTAGAATTGTTTGGGGAAAAAACCCGGTTGCATCAAGTTTGAATTCAAGGTTACGGTTCATGAACTATGACTATGAACAGAGAGGTTTGCCAAATAGTTTCCTGCGTTGGGTAAGACATTCTAAATCATAAGAAGCTATATTTTAAAGTTCTCTCAAGTCTCTGCAAGAGATGGAACGGTGCATAGATAATTTGACGTCTATGATTAGACCGCCTATAGGGGCACCTGACCACGTCACGTGATGTGCACACGAAGACAATGTCGTTGAAAACATTTGTTTTTATTGCGAGAGCGATTCACAGTCTTATCCAATTACTTTTCTCCTTAGATACTATTATGTTACTCTACGGTTTTTGTCAAATCAATGTGTGCATGCCCCGAAACGAACTAAATGTATCTATGAAAATAACGTAATATAATTACTGGTTCATCAGTTTGCATCATACGAGCAACGCGCGATGGCTGACATGCGGCACATACAAAATTAATATTAGTGCGGACGGTGCGCTGGTTGAGCTTCATCTCCGGCCGGATGTTTGGCGCCATTAACATCTGTGGATTTTCTCGCGTGGCTTGGTTCAACTCTCGCAGTGCATCGATCTGGAATAAAAGTACATATATGTAGCCTACATTTATATGTAGATTGGAAATTTAATGTAATAATGTATATTCATCAATTTGATCGTCGATCATATTCATCATCACGTTAAATGTATCAGGTAGTCACGTCACCAATTTTGGAAGATGGTTGGTCTAATCACACTAGATCATTTCAATTGGAGTCATCATGGATACATGACCTTAGCATTCATGCTGAAACAAGTAAGCTTTAATCAGCCTGATGATGTTTTTAGGAGGACGTGGAGGGTGTGGGTGATGTGAATACACCATGGATAACGATCGGTGTCGACGTATGCACACTAGTAGTGTTTGGTATTCCCTTGATAGGCTGCCATTGGCATTGCTGTGGGATTTCTATGGGAAACTGCCAGTGTTCTGGAAGTCCCACTAGAAGCTGTCACTATTCTGCGATTCACCCGGGAAGCTTCCACTGTTCTGGCATTCTCCACTGGAAGCTACCAATATTCGTCGATTCCCACGGGTTCAGTACTCTGATTTCCTTGGTAAACTGCCATTGTTTAAGAATTTGTTTTTAAATAAAACCAGTTTTATCCAAGGCATCACATAGACAATTGCTGCATTGAGAATACGCTTAGCGTGTGGAATCTGGCTGGATACAAATACACTTATTATTATTATTATTATAGATTCCATTGAGAAACTGGCATTGTGATTCCCCTGAGAAGCTACCATTCCTCTTTTATTCCTCGGAGAAGCTGCCATTCTTCTTTTATTCCACGGAGAAGCTGCCATTCTTCTGGGAATGTCGTGGGAAGCTGGAAATGTTCTGATATTTCCCTTGGAACTTACACTGCCAATGTTCTTGGATTCCCCTTGGAAGCTGCCACTGTTCTGGGATTCCCATTGAAGCTGCCAATGCTCTGAGATTCCCAAGCTAATCTGCTGTAGCTCTATGGGTTATGTTGCGGTAAGTTGTGGACACGTTGTATGCCATTACATTGGAGACATGCATGTGATAATCCAGGAGTGTTTGCGCACTACGTATTGGACTGTGGGTACAGTATCAAGCTTACCTGTGATCTGCTGATGTGTATTGGCTTGTTAATCACCATCCACGTGACCGTCTCATAACAACCCGGATGTGTCGTAGATCCTTCGTACGTGACGTAATGGTCTATAGACGGAAGTAGTCTTGATAGTTGGAAGTCTCGTATTTTCGTGACATCACCTGTGTGATCATTAAATCACTGATATTATTTCATTTCTATATGTCTTGAGTAAAATATTCTTCAAAGTCTTCCTTCTAGAAGCATAGAGATTCCACATAGTTTAAATCAGTGATTTTTATCAATGCAAGGAGTACTTATTTAATTCTACTGTTTTAAAGACATACCTGTACTGAAATATCATAATTACATTGATTATATGAGGCATATACTTTCGGTTTGTTGACATAATTCATGGTCAAACGTATTTACCTGTACATGTACATACAAATGAAATGTACATACGTCTACACATGCATATTGGGCTACAAATAACATTGTCTGCATGTTCCACTGATTTTCAATATTTTCACATTTTATAGGATTGACGCCTAGAACGTGCAAACAACAGCATTGATAACAACAATGAAATATGAAATATTGAAAGTCAGGGGGCATACAGAAAAATGTAGCTTGTTGCCCAATATACTTATATAGTCAATTAAATGTACATTATACTTTCAGGTAAAAATATGTTTGACCATGAAATAATTATGTCAACAAACCGTGATTGTATGCCTTTAAAATACATACGAATTATACAAATGACTTGTGTGTGTGTGTGTTAGGTCATGTGCAATACATTGAATACTATCGATCCTATGGGTTAATAAATAATAGGCATAAATATAGGGAAAGGATTGTTTCTGTTTATATCCATTTCTTTTCTTCATTTTATACATGCAGCAATTGATAATAATATCCTTAAATATTTACATTTCCGGTGTTTTTTACTTATTGTATTTCGTACCTTTGAATTTAGTTTTCCGCATAGCTTTTACTAAAATCCCGAACTCTGAATGAGGCCTTTCCGAGATCTGAAATTACAGGAAATATAAATATCAAAACAAATTATTACCCAAGATAAAATCTCCCAATTGAATAAACAACGATCATGATAGGATTCAGTCATCATCCTTGGTCTGTCAGTACGAGCCGGTGCTCGCAGATTTACTGCAACATTCAGCGCTACGGAGGTTGTGGGTTTCCTCCTGCCATAAACTGACACGCCGCGATATATGAACGAATCCTGAAAGCGGCTCTAAACCCCAATTTAAAATAATAATAATAAAAACAATAAACAAATACATATAAAATTATAACTAGCAAATATAAAGAGGCAAGTATCATATGTACAATCATAGCAACTTCATAAACTAAAAATGTCTTCTAAAATACAAGCTGGGTCCCGATATTCACCATATAGAATTTTAGGTTGAGCATGAAAGCGTACTCAAAAAGTTTCGTAATCGCTGGGCCCGGTGTCTTCTTAAGCATTCGTCACTGAAGTAGAGTACGAAATAGCAGTCAATGAGTTTGAGTTTCGAGGATGTGTACTTACTTGAGCAAACAAAGCTATGACTGTGAGGCCTCTAGGAGAGCGCTGAGCGATGGACATACTACTGTACAGGTCTGTGTTGAAGGCGTATATCTGAATCTGAAATACCAATCAATAAAATCGTCTGAGAAAACAAATCAAGAATTTACTTTAATATACAACTTACAAGCACTGGCGAAAGTCGCACCAAAATGCGAATTTAAATCAATGCGACAGGTCGCTACCTCGCCTCGCATTAATCTACAGTAGACTATCTATGATATGTCTGTGTGCGGTCATGTACTCAACAAAATAAATTAAAGACCGGCAGATATTTTGTAGCGATGCTTTTTGACAAATTTCGAAACTCGGCTTCAGGAATGTTGATGTCATTCTTCTTCCAATGCATTTTCAAGTTCTTGAAGAGTACATGGAGCCTGTATATGTTTGAAAATTCTTTGTCATTAAAATAATACAAAGCAAGATTTACTTTTCCAAAAGGGCCACTGGTCTTTAATTAATTTGGTTGAATATATTATAGCGTAATGAAATGAGTACTGACTGTAGCAAAAACAAGTAGCATATTATTTCCTTGAGCCTGGTCTAAACCTACGAACTAGGCGGACTTAATTTTTGTTTTAATCCTTAAGAATGGTGCGTGGAATTGAAACGTAAAAATTATGTTTGGCTTGTGACGGAAATTGTCCTAAGACTGAGACATATAAAAACGATTTCTGACAGTACGGAAATTTACGACCCCATTGAAATATACGAACACGTGAACGATCTAAATCGACAACTATCTGTATTTTATGCGATATTGCATATTGAATAATGCAATGTAATTTATTGCATGTTGCAACTGTCAATTGAACCTCACAATTACAGAAATATACACAACTTTTATAAAGTGTCATCAGCTATCCAACTAACTACCATCATTGAATTACAACCGACATCCATGTTCAGGGCTGTTAAAACAAGTTTCACATCGATGGTATTTTTTTCCGCTACCTATTAGCGAAATATGATAGCCTTCAATTAGTAGCAAGTACCGTTATCGTATCCAATTAAAACACATCAAACGAATGAAATGGCACCTTACTAAGGTTGGAAACTTCAAAATCAATCACCGTTGTTTTCTAATTTGCACGGATATTTCAGGTTAAAGGAAAGAATTCAATTTGGAGAAGCTCTTTGCTACCAGGACAGTCCAAAGGATAAATGGAAAGGGGTAAAAAAAAATGCAAAGCACATTTATTCTGATTCTAAAATAGGATGGCGTTTCTTATTGGGCCGATACCCATTTCAATTCATTCCGGTGCTTTGTAGCACCTCTTAAATCTAATGAAGTGCTAAATGTGAGGATTACGGCAGGATTGGTGCCTAGAACGTGCAAACAACAGCATTGATTGATTCCCCAGGATGAGATAACACGTACCCAGCAGTCAACGAATGTCGTAATCAAACCATCTTAACCCTCTTAACCCTCATACTCCTACAACCACGTTATTTTAACACCTTCTTACCTTCGTTTGACCTTTTCCAATTTTATGGCCTAATTCTGCGAATTCTTTTTTCTTGTGCTTGCAAAACATTACCACTAATCACGAGAACTCTTTCACAAAGAAGTCAAGGCCAAATACAGAGAATTCTGCTATTGAACACGAAATATTTCAATCCCACATTTTTCTTTCCTAGAAATGATGCGTGTGGGTAATTGCAAAGGGTAGGAAAAAATAATACCACAGAAGTCATCTAGTGAATTTTCACAATAAACAAACACAACAACGTCGCGATACGAAGACCGGGATTAATTCTGACAAACATGTTTCATGAGACTAGGACATAAAAATCAAGCTCATCTGGTGAAACACATCACAGCTTAAAGGTGGCTTGATAGTTATAGTTTCTCCAGGCGGACATGGCATGATTCGTCCTTTAGCTGTGAGGGATCTTCGAATTAGTGAACCCATAACCTAACTGAGCAGATGTAGGCCGATTGCATTCGTTGTTGAAACATGCGTTGGTGCCATACTTATACGAGTTTTTCTAACCTTATAAAGACCTGTATGTAAATAATATAGTGTTCAAGATATGGACATATCTGAAGTATGCTAATTATATTCTGATTTTGATTGAAGTTTGGTGTTTTTACAGTCGCCTTCCAGCATTGCTGATTTCGGCAGATTATATATTCTGTATAAGTTAAGACCTATATGTATGCTAAGTCTGCATACCTTAAGTCATATAGGGATGCGAATATTGCATACCTTAAGTCATATAGGGATGCGAATTATGCATACCTTAAGTTATATAGGGATGCGAATTATGCATACCTTAAGTCACATAGGGATACGAATTATGCATACCTTAAGTTATATAGGGATGCGAATTATGCATACCTTGTCCTGTAGAAATACGAATTAAGACCTGTAAGAATGCGAAATCTGATTGACTAAAGTCGCGTACACACCAAAACAGCGCCAGTATGTATTTACTGAAAGTATTACCTTATGATATGCATACTCTTATTAATAATAATAACGTAGATACTCATAGTAATATAAATATGGAAGTATTAATATTAATATTAATTACGTTGAAGACGTTACCATTTGACGTTGAGCGGGGAGGGTTACAGGAAACCTACCTCTGCAGGGAAAGATCTACCATCCACGGTATGCTCAGAACCGAACTCGTCCTCAGTGTGGAAGTGTATTCGTATCTGCTGAACTCTGTATCTGTACGACAGGGACCCCTCTGTTATGTTAATGGCGCTGGTATTCATTGGTATCACCAACGTGATGTAGTGGCCATTGTTGCTTAAAACACCCGATATCTGAAACACAACATAACCGGAAGGTGTACATCAATGGGCGACAGTTGCTTTAACGTAGATCTAATTCTAATATGGGATAGAGGGGTTATCAGTGGCAATATGTAATCGTATACACATTCTTGTATTTTTGTTAGTAACGTCACTTCATCGTAAATGTATATTCAAGCCACGGAATTTCACTCAATGACATACCTATTATGTTTGACGAAGGATTAACAGCACACTATAAACCAACGCAGTGTTGTCATTAAGTGTATAGGGAGTTGTCAGATTCACATACATAATATAAATTTACAACATGTATATAGGTACTAGAAAAGACAATACACACACTATTTACAAAAATGTACAGTAATATATGTATAAGCAGTAATAGCCATATATATTGCAAATGTGGTTTTAGTAGATAAATATACATTGCAAATATTAACATTATACTGTGTTTCATTAGAATACCAACATTTGTAAGTTGTATGTAATATCTTCTTCAAATACCATGTATAATGTCATCGTGGGTTGTTCCGTAATACCATTATGGAGTGTTGGCATTAAGCAAATCTATGGGGCATCGAAGAGACATTAACAAAGTTTAGTCCAATTATTGAAAAGAAAACTCATCTAGTTACATTTGTATGAATATTGCGCAATTAAATATACACCTACGCTTGGAATCGACTCTAAGGTGTATCATTTTCAGTTCATCTATGGTACCAGTGTGGTCCGACGGTGTTATGATATATGACCTTGTTATAAGGCTACATTTTATATTGCGACAACGTTATTGTACGATCGTATAATTGTACGACTGTTATGATACGACCGCTTCATGATAGGACCGTTTGCGATACCACATTGGTACGACTGTGTTATGGTACGTCCAAGTTATGATACGACCGTGTTATGATACGATTGTGGGTCGGACGTGTTATGGTACCACTGTGTTATGCCAGACATACCCATATTGTGCGTTGGACCTTATTATTGGTTAGATATATATCAGTATATTATTGTGAGTTAGACATGGCTGTGTTATGGGTTAGACAACGCGATGTTCTAGATAGACATACCATCGTTGCAGTTCGTACATATATTGCGTGCAGTGGCAGAGACGGGATGTTTATCAATGGGTTTGATCACGTATGATAGATCAATAAGTGAGTAGAGCGGCAGAACCGTGAAACATGTAAGTGCAGTCAGAGTTTGTAAGCGCACGCTATAAGTGTAGTATGTAAATATAGCTTGTAAGTGTGATCTGTAAGTAAAGTGCAGCAGTGTCAATATATTGTTTAGATCAACTTATATAAATAAATAAAAACTGTTAATCCAGAGTTGTAAGCAGAAATTAAGCAGTAGATGGCAAAAGAAAGAACCTCAATTAGGACAGAAGTAAATAGCAATGTGCATACATTTCTAGTTAATTAACATTTGAAGTGCAGTCATGCGGCTCTATTTGTCAGACAAATGACGCTACCTTGAGAACAAGTGTGAAGTCGTACTAAATTCAGGTCTTATATAAACGGGTACACCTAACACAAAGACATTCCGTCTTACGCATGTAACTGAAACTGTAGAAGTAAGTCTACTTTATAAGTGTAGTCTGTAAGTGTGGTCTGTAAGTGTAACCCTGTGTGTCCAACATGTACGTACAGTATGTAAGGGAGCCGGAAAGTGCAGTTTGTAATTTAAGTGCAGCCTGTAAGTGTTGTCTGTTAAGTGTAGTCTACAGTGGAAACTGGAATGTAACCTGTAAATCCAGCATGTAAGTGTAGTTAGTAAGTATCGCCTGTAAGGTTAGCCTTTCAGAATACGTGTAAGTGCATGCAGTCCTAATTCAAAGTCAATACGCTACAATATAATAATAATAATAATAATAATAATAATAATAATAATATAATAATAATAATAAAAAATATAATAATAAAAATGTTAAAAGGCGCCAAATTCATATGCTAGCATGTGCTTTCGTCCCTACATATAATGACTGTGATTGAATACAAGACGATCGAAACCAAACTGTGTGCGCGAGGAAAAAATCGCAATATTTTAAATGATCCGTGGGCGTTTTTGTAGTTGTTTTAATAAGAACTGTTCTAGAAGGTTTAATTTAAACACAGGGGACTATAAAACACTTTCTCCCAACCCTATGAATATTAATGTCGACACCAGTAGGAGGCGTTGTCTCAGGAGAGTTAACTCTACATTATGTGGCGCACGCATGTCTACATACCTAACAACAAATCACTGAATTTTAAATTTGCGACCACATAGGGACAAATTGAACTTGCATGTTCATAGCCAAATATTGCTTGGATTACCAGGCTTAATATTCTAACTGAATTTCTCCAAATACTATTAGTAAATTATATTCAATATAACCAAACATTTTGCATAAATGTTCACTATTTTTTAAAAACCAATATAATATAACACCGATTTCAATTATAAAGTTATGTATTGATTGGCATGTCCATTTGTGTATCTTAACAACTATTTGCTAATATAATTTACATGAAAGTCTATTAGGTTGATTTGTGGAATATCGATATTTATTAAATACATCTAGTAAATCGTCAAGAAACATGGATTAGTTAATAAATTTCAGATGTACAGGTTACGTACCAATGTTGACGGAGTCGCACCTCTAGGAGATAGCTAGTTGTATGTAGGTAGTACTATCGGCCTAGTTGTAGTTGCCTCTAAGAGTTACAAGGAGTGGTCATGCATTACTTACACCATCCAGATATCAGTAGACTATTGGTTTATATGGCGCACGCTACACCAAACTCCAGAGGAAATATCAATGTTTTATTAAGTTCGCTGGCATTGGCCACAATTTACATCAATAAATATATTACTGCAATACTCCGACGTCCCAAGCACGCATATACCAGTTCCGGTGATGATTTGCACGGAAACAGTTTACCTTTAGGTTTCTAGTCAATCTATTTTACTCTAAACAAAGTTAGAAACACACCGAACTTGCATCGCATGGTGATCCATTCATTTAATTCATTCCACTGAAATTCTACGAGCTGTTGGTAGAGGATGAGTTACTTTATGATCTGCCTTCCCTGTATCGTGAAACTTATATGACTGACAATTAGTTACTTAGTGTATGACAACACTTCTAAATTGACTGGCACAATTGTATTAATGTTTGTATTTCATCCCTGGAAAGATCTCGAAGGGGTCACAAGCATGAATGGATACCGACTCGAGCTCACACTGGGTGTCTCAATTCATCTTGTACCGGAAGTCTACCGCTGCTAAGAAATAACTACACGCTGGTACCATCCGGGTTCCTAGTGCTTATAGTGCACGTGCATTCTTAGAATTACTAAGAAGATATTCACGTAGAATGATTACTTGCATGAAGTTGTTATATATAACAATGTGTATCAACACCTGATCAATGTAATATATTCCTAATTTAAATTATGAGAATCCGTATATTACTTATCTTCTTGTTGGCCCACATATAGGAACGATTCAACTGATTTCTTAAATAATTAATTTTCTAAGAATATTCATTAATATAGTGCTAGCCTTATCTACCCAAGGGCCATGTTCCCAAAGCCATCGTAAGCGTAACGATATCGTTATTAACTTTAGTGAATGACAATTTGATGATCCAGAAAGAGTCAAGTTTTCGTCCACGAAAGCTTAACGATGACGTTACGTATACGCTAGCTTCGGGAACATGACCCCCAGGTCCATATTATAATATACATGCTCATTTATCCTTTACAAGTTCCACGATACACGATTTACATTTTTTCTATCTCTCCATTTTTCCTAAATACATCATCTTTCCCTCATACACCACACCAACATGCAAATGGTATGAACATGTTTATATCAAAATGTATATCAAATAGATTCGTGCGCAGCAGTACGTAACAATGAAGGGCTAAGAACGTCACCTTGGCTCACGGCAAAGAACATTGTGCGACTCCAGACACAACTGTCAAGGAACTACTCGTCATATTGACCAGTTCCTGGTGATGTGAATGTCAGGCTATTAGGCTAATTACAGGTCTGACGTACGGTAGGTATTAAGGGACAAAGAGTTGGCCTACTGGTAGATCCTTCCGCCATTGTCAGACCTTGAGTCCTCTCCGTGCTATCGTCGCATCAAAGTTTAATGAAATCACTCCGCGTGCACTGTCCGAATACACACGAGGGCTCAGTTCACATGAGACCGCTCTAGTAGAGAGCATTTCATTTCAAAGGTTTCATTAAGTTTGTTCCACTCTGTGTGGTAGCGGGATGTCAACATGCAAGTGGAGGTTAGTGGTGTGATTGGTCGTCGTGGAGGGGTGTGGGGGTGTGTGAAGAGTGAGATAGGCAGGCAGTGGTCGAAGTACAATAACATAGTAATAGTTACAGATGATAAAGGCGGTGTAGAAGTGCAAGAATATAACATTGAATCAGTATATGTGTATTCGCGAGAACGTGTGTGTGTGTGTGTGTGTGTGGGGGGGGGGGTGACAGATAGAGATAGAGAGAGAAAGAGAGAGAGATCGAGAGAGAGAGAGAGAGAGAGAGATGGGGGGAAGGCGGGAGGGATGGGGGAGAGGGGGAACAGAAAGTAGAAATAATGCTATCAGAGAAAATTAACGACGCAATGGCCAAATCACGTTTACTAAAAAATTTACTGATCAAACCAAACATTTCGCATAGTTAAATAATGCTTTATATTCTGCAGCGTTCGTCTTGGAAAATTGATTTTTCTGTTGGAACGACTTGATGACATTAAAATAGTAGACCGAGAGGAACTCGATGAGCGGGAACATGTTCCTAACTATTGACAGATGAATGGAGTACACGTTCAGTGAGGTCTACGGGTATCCAGACAAAAACATCCGCTTCTACAGACAGCCTAACCATCCACTGTAAAGTCCGTGATGTCACGGAGATGTCACGATGATGTCACCTAGAATGTCACGAATATGTTACGAGGATGTTAATTGGAAAGTTACGGAGTGTTACTCTAATGTCACCTGGAATGTCACGTAGATGGAACGAATATGTAACGGTAATGTCACGGATATATCACGAAGATGTCACGGGAATATCATGAGAATGTATCGGACATGTAATAGCCATGCAACGATAATATCACGAGAATGTCACGAAGATATCACGGATATGTAACGGGAATATAATGAGAATGTCACTGATATCTAACGAGAATGTAACGAGAATATCACGAAGATGTCACGGGAATATCATAATAATGTCACGGATATATCACGTACCGGCAAAGTCGTCACGATACGATGTCACACGGCTACTATGTATGCACACTTCAGGAATTCATGGCAGTAGTACACGACATAGCGCTTAAATAGGTTTGAAGTACGAGTACGTGAGAAATGAAAGAACTGAGGAAGAAACCCTGATGGTGCATTAGAGAAGTGAATATAATTCGACACTTGATAGCTTATGGCCCGTTCTCACCGCAGATCTGAGTACCTCGATCAAACTCGATCATGCGGTCGTGAAATGTTCTCCCTCGGTATGCAGGGGGTTCCCGTCCGGTCTGCAGCGATCTACCTTGGTCGGTAGCGGTCGTGGGTTTTTTTACATGTCAAAATAATTCGTGTAGCGCGCGAGAAGCCAGACGGTCTGGAAGCTGTGAAATACATCGTGTAGCGCACTGGTAAACTCGTGTATACTCGTGTACAAGGTCTAGTTCATCGGGAAAACATCTAGTCACATATTTTTACCGATCTGTACTAGACCCGCACAGGACCTCTACTCGATCTTGTACAACCTCAATAGGATGCATTTACTCGATCAACTCGATGATTTGCAGACCGCATCCGATCTCTACCCGAGCATACCCGAGCATACCCGAGCATACCGACGCCTATATAATGCCTGCTGCTAAACTTCCATGATGTTGCTTCTTCGATAGTCTTTGGTCAACTGAATACCGAACAAAATACTACAGTTTATACCTAGTCTACTGTTGTCGTGCTGCTATCGTGACCGATAGTACATGGTCGGGTATAGGTCGGGTAGAGGTCGAGAAAAGTTCGGTCTGGTCGTTAACGATCCATTAATAACGAGCTTCTGGACGGGGCAACATCCTAGTCAAGAAATCGCTTGCAAGCAGTACTGGATGAACTGAAGTGCCTGGAACTCGTACTGTGTGATAGGAACCTTACCCTGTCTCCTTCTACGACGATTGGCCCCAGACTAGGGTCAAACAGGAGAGTCTTGGGGTCGATGTTGATAGGAGACTGATTTCGTCCTTTACTGCATAGTTCCCAGTCTCTGTTCAGCAGTCCCCAGAATCCTGGACCTGGAAGACGCGACATTTAGAAATATTAAATAAGTATTTTCAATTGACATGTTTACAAACGGACATGCTTCAAAGCGTGGATTGGGCACAATATAAACGTCCACATTATTATTATTATTATTATTAGTATTATTATTATTGCTATTACTACTATTTTATTTATATTTTTTTGATTGGGGTTTTAAGTCGCTTTCAAGATTCTTTCACTTATATCACGACTTGTCAGTTTAGGGCAG
>JAUTBT010036485.1:0-11506 GCA_032361225.1 Lepetodrilus schrolli
CACACACACACACACACACACACACACACACACACACACACACACACACACACACACACACACACACACTGTAGCTATTACAGATAAAGACAAACAATAACCGTAACTCTTGAATTACCAAGACTGCTCTATCAAGGACTGGTGTAGCACTAATTACACAAGGGATAGGGTACTTAAAGCTGCACTGCTCACTTCCTGTATGCCATGTCTGATCTACTGGATATTTTAGACTTTGTTATCTCGGACACATTCGTGTGCTTCAAGTACATGGAGGTAATCCGAGTGAGAGCGTGATTTAGAAACATACGATAGACACACGACAGGTTAGTGTGAAAAACATTGTAATATTGGTCAATGACATAGCAAATTATTTTAAAGATGTTTAAAAAATAGTATTTCCGTAATGATAAATTAATGTTTTATGTTATGTCAAAACTTGAAACAGATAGGGATTTAATATGTACAAACATTTTTTGTTTAGATTTAAGGTGCATGTATTTTTATACTAGTATTTGATTTATACATGTTCTTGAAATAATGTCCATGCTATTTCTGATTCACAAGGTAGATAGATAGATGTGCATTGTAGTGTATTGTAGTGTATTGTAGTGTATTGTAGTGTATATTTAGGTGGGTATTATAAATTTATAATTGTTAGTGATGTCTTAGTATATTTTAGCTTTTAATGTCAGTATAAACATTCGCTTTCTATTTAATGATGTTAGCTTTTATTATCATTATTCATTGATAACGTTAGCCGTTAAACACTGGAGCTCTGTGCTATATAGGAATTCTTTTCATATCCCTTTTTCTTTTTCATTCATCTTATATTTTTTTCATTTCAATAGTTAAAGATTTATTAAAAACAAATGTATATCTGCATATTTACATGGACACCATTAACAAATACTAGTATATTGTATGACGGGATGTAATTGATTCATACCATTTAGATTAATTCCCTTAATTTCCCACGAATTCCTTGCAGAAATCCGTTTTGAAGCCAGTAAGATTTTAGAATTGGAATCCAAAATGTTTCATTTCTCAAGCATGTCAGGATGTAAATCCGATCCTGAAGTCCTAACACTTTTTAAAAATCTGAATTTCGCTCAACACAAATTTTGAATTCGTTTTTTTTTAAAATACTGAGTTGAACATGAAATCTTACTAAGAAAAGTTTCTGTAATTTGTAACCTCGCGGCTGGTCTGAGAGGCAGCGGATTGAGATCCACATGTTCTGACAACGTTATTGCTCTGCGATTTCTCTGTAATTTGTTTGTGTAAGAGGACCACACTGCTCTGATTCCTGTACACAGAACATCTGTATCCTGTTTCAGCTAATGGCCTGTTTTCATCAAGTGTCTGGCCGTAACAGTCACTGTTACTAAACTTTCCCTCTCTCTCTCTCTCTCTCTCTCTCCATTCTCTGTTGTCTGTTCTCTCTCTCTCTCATGTTCTCTGTTCCCTCCATTCTGCAGGCAGATACCATGGTCCAGGAGGTCCAGTAGGTCCCAGAGGCCCAGCTAACAGTGGAACGTCGCCACAACGTTGCATACAGCACTCTCAGTAAGTAATGTTGGATGTGGAATTGTTTTCATGTTTTGACAATAATCTTTTAAGATTTTTTAATTTTTTAAATTGTGGCCACTTTTGTATACATGTTCATTTAGATAGCTGGGTTAGGTCTGTGGGTGATGATGATATTAATCACGTTAATGAGGGTTAGGCTAGAGGATAACAGGTAATAATAATAATAATAATAGTAAGTAGATTTACATAAAACAAGTGCTTTCACGCAACAGGACTTGCTGGCAGCGCTAGTTGGTAAAGCATTAACCCTCTCCTTGCTGGATTAGGCACAGACACAGCTCTTTAGGGTATCTCCGGTTGCCTTCAGCATGGAGAGAGTTAATCGGAGCTATTTCCTTTTGTAAAGTGAACAGGTATTGGGGTGGGGTTATTACAGTGTGTGTGTGTGTGCAGTGGGGTGGGGGTGGGGGGTGATTGTGGTTGTGGTTGTTACACTTGCCTCCCTGTATTTTTGTGGTTGTTGTTTCAACGTGGGTGGTATTTTTATATTATCCTGGGGCTAGTGTGGATCTCCAGGGTGTGGGGGGATTGATCCGTTAGGTAATATTTTTGTTGGGGCAAGGGGTTGGTGGTCCTTGATGACTTGATGTTGCAGGATGGCTGCTTGTAACAGTTATGGGGTTGATAAGTAAGGCAATGGGTACATGCCCAGTGTAACCACAATCTCGTGGATAAGGCACCCTGGTTACACCAGCAAACAATTCTACATTGCCACACCATGTTGCTATCCTTGGGGGTTAAGATGTTCATGTTGCAGTGGGGTGTTTTGTTGGGGTGAAACTTGGTCAGCGGGGGTTGGCTTGAATGTGATAGTCATGTGTATTTTTGTTGACATCAAGTGCACCAATTGCACAAATGTTTTAATAATCGAGCATATATTGTATTTGTTCCTGGATTTTGTTGTTGTCCCTGTTGAATTATTCAACCCATATCAATAGGACATCTCCAGTTAAATTACCTATGACTGTAAACATGTTAATATTAATTACGAAATTAATCCTTATCTTAAATGTTTACCTCTATATTAGTAGCCAAAATTATTTGTGAAAGTTACCTTTCTGACATGATATTAATAGGATGCCCTTTCTGTACTGTGGCAATATAGTTATCATCCTTGGTCTGTCAATACTAGCCAGTGCTTGCAGGTTTACTGCAACATTCAGCGCTACGGATGTTGCAGTTTTCCTCCTGCCCTAAACTGACAGGCCGTGATATACGCGAATCTTGAAAGCGGATCTAAACCCCAGTTTAAATAAAAAAAAATTTAAAGTAACCAAAATGTATGACAGTTTTGAATGCAGTTTTCTTAAAACAAACCAAGGATTCACCAGGCTGTTCATGTCCATCTACAACATGCACCAAAGCCAGGTTAAATGATTCATGTAGCTGTGACGCCATGGCAACTTGTCTGTTACCACCACTAATTGCACAAGATTCACCTGTCAGTCTGTGAACGTTAAGGCAATAAATAGTAAGTCTGTGTATAATTCTGACTTCAGTATCTAATTCCAGCATTTCCTTAGATCTTCCCAGCTTCATGATGAATTGGGTGCCATCTTGAGAAGTTTACATTAACTGGCTCTTCATATAAAATTGCATTTCCGACTTCATGATATGTCTGGGATACTATGGTATAGTCAGTCCATGGGTGTGTTTTTCTGACCTCATTTTGTCATAGAGGTTTTCTAAGCCAAATACAATTAGACTCTTTTTTAAAAATGATTGATTAGTGTTTCTGTAATCTGTCCATGGTTGTAAAGGGAGGAAAACCTGCAACATCTATGTGTATTTTCTTAGCCTACTAGGGAATTAGACTTAAATGTAATTGGTTATGGCTTTATTATAATTATGAAGATAGTTAAAACTACATACAAATATTAAGCTAGTTAAAATTGCATAAAAATATGAAACTTGTTAAAATTGCATATAAATATAATACCACATGTACCATGTTGAATTTCACAAAAGTATGCAACTAGTTAAAATTTCACAAAAGTATGCAACTAATTAAAAATGCATAAAATATGAAACTAGTTAAAATTAACATAAGAAGCTAGTTAAAATTGCATAAAAATATGAAACCACATGTAGTTAAAATTGCATAAAAAATATGTAACTAGTTTAAATTGCAGAGTTAAGTTCGTATTTAATTTTGCAGGATCTCCCCGCCCTCTTTGCTGTCACATCCAGACTACCAGAGACTGAGCGTTTCCCCTGAGCAGCTCCGACGCGACCTTGAGAAGGAGCTCCACGCTGACCCCTCGGAGCTTAAGAGTCGGCCGTGGTACCACGGGAACATCACGCGAACACGTGCAGAGGCCCTGGTCTCCAGCGACGGGGACTTCCTGGTCCGAGACTGCATCTCCCGCCCCGGGGACTTCGTCCTAACGTGCTCCTGGAAAAATGTCCCCCTGCACTTCATGATCAACGCCTTAGTGGGAGACTCCATCTTGGGAGCACTACCAAAGATCTATTACCAGTTCGAGGAGGGATCGTTCAACAGCATTCAGGACCTGATATACTCATATCAGACGGGATTCAAGCCTGTGACGACTGTCTCGTCGGCGGTGTTGCGGAACCCGATTCCTCGGTCGATGCCGTTGAGTTACTATGACTCTAAATACGGGGCACTGACAAGTCTGGCAGCAATCAACGCGTACGGTCACGGCAGCCCAACGGCAAGCCCACTGAGCACGCCCACGGGAAGCCCGCGGATGAACAGACGACGACCCGCGCGGTCTGGAAGCCAGCCTCTGCTGTCCCTAGATGACGGAGACGGCGATGGGAGTCGATCCCCTTCCATGGACCGCTGCGACAGTCTCCCGGCCATCAACAGTCCGACCTCCAGTCCGCAGCTCCTGGAGAGGAAGCTGGCCAAGGACAGGCTGCAGTCCGATGCCGTGTATCACCAGCGAACGGGCAGCGCTCCTCTGCTCACGCTCAACGGCGACGTGATCCTTGATCCTCGGCGGTCGGAGAAGACGGGATCCGAGAGCAACTTGTCGAAACCAGCGCCACCTAAGCCCAGTCGGATTCCATCGGTGAAGTACAAGCTCCGTCCCGTGGTGAAGGTGCGGAATAAAGCGCTGTACGATGACGACGGACGGGACTACTCGGATTACTCCCAGGTGAAGGAAGCGCCGAGCTGGCTGAACAACCGGAACATTTCTCCCAAGTCACAGGACAACAGATCTCTGGACAATTCACCAAAGGGAGATAACAACAATGTGTACGACAACAACTTCAACAATTTGAAAGAAACGCTGACGAGCACACCCAATTTGAAAAGGGACCCTTCGGCCAGAACAAGGCTGTTTTCGGACACTCATTTCTCTGTGATTAATACCCAAGAAAGCGAACTTGTTAAGGAAGATGTCATTGACAATGCATCGATGTACGATGTCAGCCATCTCAAACACAGAATAATTACAATACCCAAAGTGAAGACTCATATGAGTTATAATCCGTACGATTTCAGTTCTAGCATATTAACGAAGGACAACAAGCCTCTGGAGGCTGGGTGTATGATTTCTGTGAAATCTCTTATCCTTCAGGGTAACCCTAAGATTATTGCTCAACATATGACAAAGGTGGATCTACAGTCGCTCCAAGTTCTAAAGGAGCAGGATTTTGGTGTGGGTGTGCAGTCAGGTTTAGAGATGTTGACCTTGCCACAAGGGAAGCAACTCCGGCAGGATTTAATAGAAAGGTATTTGAGTATGTGTGTGTGTGTGTATGTGTGTTGTGTTTTTATTATTTTTGTGTATGTGTGTGTGTGTGTGTGTGTTTGGGTGAGTGAGAGTGTGTGTGTGTGTGTCTGTGTGTCTGTGTGTGTGTTTGGGTGAGTGAGAGTGTGTGTGTGTGTGTGTGTGTGTCTGTGTGTGTGTGTGAGTGTGAGTGAGTGAATGAATGTGTGTGTGTAAGTGAGTGTGTAAGTGGTTGAGTGAGAGTGTGTGTGTGTCTGTGTCTGTGTCTGTGTCTGTGTCTGTGCCTGTGTCTGTGTGTGTTACATCTTAATAGCAATAGTTGAATTTTTATTTAGTCTGTCAATATACATAAATTTGTAATAATATTTTCAATGTGTGGTTTAAAAATGTATAAATATATGAATGATTGACTTGTATGAAACCTTAGGAATCGTTTATATTTCATGCATCTAATTGTGATAGATATCTATGAATATCACAAACTATTGATTATGCTCTAAGTACAACCTTTGGACTTTCATCAAATTAGTTCACTGTCAGCAAACGACGATGTTCAGATTCAGAATCTCCATATTTAGTCATCGATAGCAAGAGCAAAAACATGACATTCTCTAAAACTGTTGTTGCTTACCTCCCCTTGATTTCCATCCAGGTGTCACTGCATGAAGCTGTTGATTTGTGTAACAGCGTTGACGTCCAGCACGACTACTGAGCGTGCCAGGATGGTCAGTCAGTGGATCCAGGTGGCCAATGAACTGAAGTCTACGCTCGGAAACCTATTCGGCTTCATCAACGTCATGGAAGCTTTGCTCACACCACAGGTGAGGCAGCCATTTTGTTTTGTTTAAATTAATTAGATTTCTATTTTAACATAATTTTTTTAATTTAAATTACAGCATAAACTAACAAGCCATGATGTGAGAGAAATAATCTTCTAAGCAGCTCTAAATTCCAATTAAATCTTTTTCATTAAATTGAATTCATTTTTTTCATTTCAGATCCAGCAGCTCAGGGATATGTGGCTGGTCCTGAGACAGAACCACACGGGAAGTGCCTACCTCTTCGACACGAAGCTCAAGACGGCGTACAATGCCCTCAACGACGGCAGTTCCCTCCCCTTGCAGAACGTGTGCATCCCCCACATCGCGCCCGTGGTGCACCTTCTGGAGCGCGACCTTGACTCGGTGACCTCAACCATGCCATGGGAGGACCTCGACCCAGCCATGCTGGGAACCGAGGTCCTCCTTGCCCACCTGGACACTGCCCGCATCGTGGCCTCGCAGTTCCTCATGTATCGCATCGTGGGCAGCTCGGCTGTGGACGGACTGAAGGAGGACGAGGGACTGATGGACGTATTTGCCACAGAGCTGCAGCTGAGACTGCTGTGGGGCTACAAGGGCTGTGGCGTCAACCGGAAGGACCGCCACGGAAAGTTCCACCAGCTGCTGACGGTGCTGTCCAATCGTGCGGAACCACCCGGCAACGACGGGACTGCGGTGTGAGGGGCTCGGTGAATCGCGGTCCCACATTTCCACGATCACAAGAATTTGTTTCTATGACAACTGGGATTGGATTATATCGTCTCTTGGTGACTGGACATTGGATTGTTGTTGCCTTGGTAACTAGGATTGAATTACCATAAACTTGTGCTGCCATGGTTGAACAAAATTGTTTCCATGGTTACTGGACTTAATTACAGTGTTTCCATGGTAACTAAGAAAGGAGTACCATTAAAGCTTGTTGCCATGGTTAACCAAGACTGTTGTCATGGTAGATGGTGATCGTGTTACAATGGTTGCCAGGAGACTATTGTCATTGTTACTGGAGACCATGTTACCCAGACTTGTTATGTCATGGTTGAGACTGTTGCCATGGTTATGTCCAACTGTTGCCATGGTCACTCTAAGACATTGTTTCCGTGGTTGTCTGAATGTCATTAATGGTGCTATGTCCATATTAAAGTTGTCTTCCAATATTCGTGGTACAATTTCAACATGGTGATATAAAAGTTCATTGTATTCTGATCTTGCTTTCATTTCTTTTTTCTTTCTTTTTTTAGGAAATCTATATATTGCAGTTAGTACTTAAAAAAAATTACTTGGAAGACTCTACCATACATGGGCTGTCACGATTCACAGATTAACCAATGAAACATAGTTTCTCCTCCAGCATCACTATACACGATTCGCACTATGTGAATAGATAGAACTCTTTTGTAGATCGATTTAAAAGTACATGTTCACATCGATACATTTAGTTTTTTATGTATTTAAAAAACACCAAACTATTGAATCCATACACAGTGCATCCCCAATAATCCACATGGTCCAGACTCAGATAGTGAATCAATCGGATTTCTGAATCACGAGGTCATTGTGAAGAGTTACCTCCCTTCATAACCAAAACCATAAATAATGTTTACGCATTGCGAATGAGAGTTGGACAATGAAAGTGTCATGTATTCACTTGATTGGCATGAGCTGTAACGCGATAATGATAGGATGCCCTGTCTGTACCATTGCAATACAGCTATCATCATTGGTCTGTCAGTACCAGCCGGTGCTCACAGGTTTACTGCAATATTCAACGCTACAGGTGTTGCAGGATATAAGTGAAAGAATCTTGAAAGCGGTTCTAAACCCAAATTTTTTAAAACAGCAAAAACACATACATTGACATAGACAGTACATCAACCTATGTACCCTGACGGATCGGTTGACAATGAATTCATCTTGCGATTTATATGAAAGGAGCCACTGAATTTCTTTACCTTGTTCTCCAGTAATCTAGACTTGCTTAACTGATCTAGGGGGATATTTTGAATAGGAGTATTTGGGTGAGAACAAGGTGTGACACAGACTAAATTGACTAATACATTGAAATGCTTAGAATTAATTAGCAAGTATACCGATAATCGGTCATCGATAATGAATTGCACATGGTGTTCTAAAGTGGTCATCGTGAATGTATTAATAGAATACCAGCTTTAATATATATATTTTTAGCATTAATGTTAATGTCAAAATATACGCTCTATACAATATGTGGACTTTTACAATACAATTATTATATAGATTTTTACAATACAATTATTATATAGACATTTACACTACAATATGTGGACATTTACAATCCGCAGTCGACATTTTGCACATCGTAACGTTGAATTATGTTCGTGTTTATTTAAGTTTTTACTGTACATCAATCACATCACGCTACATGTTTATAATTTACTATATAATTATTATTACCCAGCACGACAGCACATATTGTATTTCATAAGAATCTAAATTACGTACCACTGACTATCAAATTTAACAGTCGATAAACAAAATACCTTTGCCGGTCGTGATGATATATTAATATCCCCACAATATTTCGGCGTTGTTTTCTATCTACATACTCATAAGATGAAGCTAGGTCGCTATTGTATAAATGCAGATATTAATATAATGCTGTTAACTCATTTTCGAAATCACATCCTTGAAGTGCCAGTAAGTTGTTAATAATGTACAGTTTATGTTAATATTAGTAAAGACATTTTATTCGCTCATAATTTACACGCATTGGACAATACGGTTCAAGTCCATCAGCCGTGCTTACAGCAAATGTTCACAACGTAACGCCTTGAGGGAGCCTGTTTCACGGGACACTTGTAGCTACAATTGATTGCAAGTCAAATTTTCGGAACCCGTAATTCTGGTTGAATGAACCACATTTATCGCTACAATAGTTTTAGCTAACCATGTAAGTATTGTAGCGATAAAACGTGTTATATGCAATGAACTTACACTTGTAGTGGGTTCCGAGATTTTGACTATATATCTAAGCCCCTCCCACTCAGGACCTCCGACGTCGAGTGTGTCCATTTCTTTAGTGTCCCATTTCAAGTGATTGTATCATTGCAAAATAGACGTATCTTTGAATAAGAATATATACGTATATATAAATACATCAAAGAAACATTTCTAGAAATATACGTATATAAATACATCAAAGCAATATTTCTAGAAATATGTCTCAAAACCAGTAACTTTAAAAATAAAGGCGAGCGAAGTGTCAAGAAAGAGAGATTGAAATGGTGATCTGGGAACATATTTGTAGATTTAAATTGAGGTATTCACATGGCGATCAACTTGCGATCTGGCCCCTTTGAAATCTACACTATGGAGTTCCCAGTTTCCATGTAAAAAAAAATTAAATCGCGTGATACATTCATCCAAACTCACTAAATCAACCATGTCATTTAGGGTTAATGTAAAACGTTAATTTGTATGCGAAGAACGAGTAAACCGGATTTTGCAATTTGTGTCAGGGTAAATAAAACGTGCTTACTTGTATTAATCAAATAGATAAAATATGCATATATGGTTAATTCTAACAAATGCTGATTCATTACAACATTGAAACAATGCTTTAGCTGTTTGTTCGTCTGGGTACACCCTTTGTTTTACATTCGCAACGTTAACATCGAAATGTTTGGTGTAAAAATATTAACACGTAGGTGACGGTTTTGTTGAATAAATATGTCTATATATAATGTAGATTTCCGCCAAGCATTGTTTAATTCCAATTGTATAACAAAATACTTTTAAAAAAACCCATTGGGCTTACATACATATGTGAACAGTGAACACACTAAACACACTATCGTAATATAGTATAGGTGACTATCTTTGTATTCATTATCCACGATGAAGGTTTATACTACTAGGTACATGACCAATAAGTGTCAACGGTAGCATTACAACGTTAAATATGATCCACACTTATGAGTATATAATGCTAGCTGTAGAAGTTAATTGTTCAGTAATGTTTCCATAGAATGTGAGTGTCAGAGCGAGTCAGACAGGGCTTAAGAGCGGACAGTGCGATGCCCAGTGGTCAGACAGCCACTGAAACTGACCACAACTAAAGGTAATGTCCGTTCTGGCGTCTAGACGCCCAGCTAGTACATCATGGGCATCTCGGGTCATACTGTATTATACCGCGTCACGATGGACATCCATTACAGGGGTAAGCCAAGGTGTAATATTATACCCGTCCTTATTAAGGCATTGTGCGCGTAAATATTACGAGGGTACAATCATTACTATGACTACCAGCACATTGCTAATCATTACTGATATTCGATATGGGCTGAAGTAGTTGGAGGCGGGGCCCCAGTCGAGACTAATGATATTGATTACTATCTCGATCATTATTTCCATGGTTCAGACTTTAAAGTAACGAGTACGAAAATCTACGTCCCGTTGCGAAATGCTAGCATAAGAAGGATACGTTTACATAAATGTTCAAAGGGGAGGAAGCTAATACTTCATAATAGTAAATCAAGTATGACACCGGAATCCCCACAAAGGTCAAGGGAATTGTTTCACACCACAGAGAACAAACACCCTTAGGCAATACACGTTTTTAGCCTTCTCATGAGGCACATACAATATACAAGCAGGAAGCTACTCTGGGTGTACAGACAGATACAATACATACACACTTTTATGCCAACAACATGTCAAGAACAAATGCTTGTACACCTTTTGTAAAAGTGACGTTTGACGTTAGATTTATGTAAATACTAATATAGCACTAGAGCCTTCTCAACAGTAAGAAGAATTAAACTCTATTTTGTTCTATTCAACTTAAATATATACATTATTGCCTGACACTAGGAAGGATGACGATAGTAACATGGATACGACGCTATTAAAGGTACACTGAGATAAAAACAGGCATACAACTACATACAGACAAATGTACGCATAATAACCCTTTACTTCATGTTAAAGTTTTACATAACATATGCATGTCAAACGCTGTTAATGTATATGTCTACATAGTGCATACACCTTCTTTCTACATGCACCGATGGCTTTACATACTCCAATGTGTCTGCATACCCCAATTACTGTACCGACAGGCAACATACCCTAACGTGTCAAATAAAATGTTCCTTATGTGCCAATACCACAATGTCCACAAACTCCACAATGTCCATAGACCACAACGTTCTTACACACCACAATGTTCCTATAGGCCACGACGTTCAGACCACAATGTTCCTACAGACCACAACGTTCATACATTCCACAATGTTCATATAGACCACAACGTTCATACATTCCACAATGTTCCTATAGACCACAACGTTCATACATTCCACAATGTTCCTATAGACCACAACGTTCATACATTCCACAATGTTCCTATAG
>JAUTBT010036496.1:0-17947 GCA_032361225.1 Lepetodrilus schrolli
GTATGTACAGGAAATACTCACAAAACGTACACGGCACGAACACAGGAAGTTCTAAGACCACTAGATCAGTCCATTATTTTGCATAGGTAAATATAACTCTAGTCTTTGAAAAATTTTAGCGATTAAACTGTTAACGTCTAAGAGCAACTCGTTAAAGTTGTTAAAGTTTTATGCTCGCTAACATGTTATGATTTACAGTATATATATATTTGTGTTCCGACAAATACGAGTTGATTAAACGTAGAAGAGTATTGCCACACCGCTGTATACCTGGATATTAATAAAATTCCTTTGTTTACATCAACAGAGTAATAATAATCTTTTCGGGCAGATATGATTTGAAGGAAAATTTGACAGACGGTGCCAAACCCCCTGGGAGCTAGGCTAGCTTCAAAATGGCCATTATAGACTATGCGAAATGTCACTGTCTGATTGGAACAATATGACAACATGGCATCCCCGCGTCATAAACTCACATGCCATGACCAATGGCGGCCGCGACATTTTCTTGCTAGAATTAATTGCTCGGTATGCTTCATTTTGTCGGATAAACACTCTCATGACGGTGAAAGACGTCTTGCACCAATTTATGGATTGCACTCGGGAGCAATTTACTGTTAACGCCGGTACTGACCCCTTGTGCAGCTAGCGAGTATACTACTCGATAAAACAGGTGAAAAGGGATGACTGTAGCAATGAAAATGAAATGAAAATAGTATTGCTTCGGTTTGACAGAATGCATACTACTACGAAGCAGTTCATCGAGGGGTACGTGTTCTTGTTTAGATGCACAGTCAAGCCATATCATGTAGACTTGAATTGAATTTATAATTGGAAAAAAAGTTACTGCTTTGGTTTGGCAGCATACCATGGTAATAGTACAAGGTATTAGGAATGAAATGACAGTTCATCGAGTGGGATCTGTTCCTGTTTAACACATATATACCATATCCCGTAGATATTTTCATTGCAAATTACGAATTTCTTACAATGCCAATACAGTATAAGTATATTCTTCATTTAAATATCTGTATGGTAAGCAATAGCTACTTTGAACAGTAACAAGAGGTCCTAATGTGACCCACGAAGGGGTCGAACTGACTATGTTATACATGTACATCTACAGGCTCCTGGTATTCTTCAAGAACTTGCAGAATCATTAGAAGAAGAATGGCACCAGATTCCTAAGCCGAGTTCTCAAATTTGGTAGAAAGTCCCCACACAATATATGCTGGCCCTTCATTTATTTTGTTGAGTATATATAGTGAATGTGAACCAGAGTCTATGAAAGATGGGAGAACATATAAGTAATGCATAATACAGCGATAATCTAGTTGCTATGCCGACAGGGATGGCATATATGCATATAGTCGATGGTAGGCCTACTTGAATACGAATTTAATGTGTTAGTCAATAATAAATCAGATGCATGTTTATAAGCAGAATCTGTAATTATTGAACTGTTTGGCACTTCTGATTTCAATAATTGTCACATGGCCAAATATCTACATATCCAAAAGCGTATTGTTCGTGTTGAACAGCATCGTAATGCCAATGTATTGTGTCTATTGCTGTCATGGCCACTATACAGCACGTTAATGTTTAACCTGCACGGTAGTTGACGGTAATCACGAACGCTCAACAACAAATGTCCAGATCCAGAGGCGAACATGTACATTTGGATGCAAACATTTGCGCGATCGAGTGCCTTCTTCTAGACCAACTGTCCCGTATTACCAATGCAAATATATTGAGGCCATTGGCCATCTTGCAAGTCAATCGTCCTCTCGGCACCTCGTTCACGGAGAGTGATTGGGTCGCAGCCTTTGCAGACTCTAAAGTCGATCCGTGGATCTTAACTGGTTAACCGCGTGTCATAACCTAGTCAAACTAATCATGGGCGGATTTGGTTGTCAAGCAAATAGATAAGGGGCTCCGAATGCAAGTATATTTCTTGTCCATTCCATTTCTACGAGGTGTTAGGGGCTGGCGTTTGATTGAATCTCGATAAAGACATAATCCGGTGGGATTAGAGTTGTTTATTCGAGGATGAAGTGTATGAAGACACGGAAGTTCGACTTGTCAACAAAATATGCATGTATAATATTTGCACAATAAACGCTTGACCTATCCCTCGCCTCATATCTGATGGGGGAAAAGCACGTGTGATGGACAGGCTCCATTGTTATTTGGTTTATTCGGAAAACCCACTTGAAAATAGCAGAGATGTTTCGTCACAAGAGATTGTTTGTATCTAAATATGATAAATGTTTCCATGAGATTTATCAAATTCGTATATAATATATGGTATATGCATAGTGCCACTTTAGAGAGAAATATATCAACAGGGGCAGATAACTCACCTTCTGCTAGCCACGTCTCCTGCATCTGACTCAAGTCTGCAAATAGTTCTGAAAACAGAAACACGTATTTATTTAATTCCGTGTTCGTTTCAGACCAAATATTATCAACAAAATCGCCAATCCAGACCCAGATATGACGAAACTTTTGTACGATTTCAAGCTCAAGCTCAACTTTTACATGGCGATTTGGGAAAACAAGTTTGAGTTGACCCATGCAATTGTATTCAGAAAGGTTTCGTAATAAAAGGGGTCAAGGGGCCTATTCTCGAAACGTTCGTACGATCGTACGATAATATTAAAGATTCGTATAGTAGAGCTTTGAAAATGTTACGCACGTTCTTAGGCTAAGAAGATCTTAAGAACGTTTCGAGAATATGCGCCCAGGTTTACAAAGCTTCATTGCATGGACAAATTTGGGACCCAGATGACAAATACTCCTGATCAAGTAATATCAGCAATTGAATGAACAGTCAAGCAGGTCTATATTTTCTTAGGTGCATAAAGCTTCTCGGTGAATTATTTTATAATTTGTATTATACCAAATGTAGTAGGAATGATAGAAGAACGATTTCTTTTCGCCCTCTGAGACTATGGTTATTGTATGTACATATAAACTGTATTTTTATTTCATTTCCTAATTAAATATAAGTTCGTTTTCAATATGTATGGTGCATTAACTACACCTGCAATTCAAGTCTAACTTGAAATCTGGGAGGCCAGTTTCACGAAACGATTTTAAGGCTGCTCCTATTGCAAATCATATTAATTTCCATTTCATGTACTTGCAATAGCTAGAACACTGTGTTCGCATTGTGAAACTGGACCCGATCTGATGAAAGTTATTTTAGGTGCGTAATTTATTTTTTCAAGTAATTACAACATAATACTACGCCAAAGATATCGCTATAGGGTGACATTTGTGCGAATATTTCTTAACGTTAGTTAAATAGATTAATCCAAAGTATACAGTATCATTGAAATGTCTTGTTACATAAGCAACTAAATTTAAGAAACATTCACAGTAGAACAAAGTTGTAAACTTTCATTTTGATTAGAATGGCCAATAGTACTGAATAGCTACATGTATGCGTTGTTGTAGCTATCAATGCATACCATAGCATACTAAAGCATGCCTAGTCCGTGGAGTACAGCGTTACTTTACAAGTGTTCCCAAACATAAGGATATGCGTGATCTAGTTGAACAACTAACAGTAACACATATTTGTATATGTATATTGGCATTAGCATATGTTTGTTGTCACAATGTCATACTAGATTCTGGGTCTGTGGAGGGCAACTTTACTTTACGATTATCTCCCTTGAAACGTATTAGAATCTGCGTGATCGCATTTGAAAGAGTCGTGATTGAACAACAGCAGGAAAGCAATTACTACTTCGAAAACAGTTTCAGTCATACATAATAGATAGAACAAACTAACCATCCGATTTGATATTTTAGCTGTTGGATGGAGCGTGTTTGTGTAATGAACATGTAGAAAATCATTATAATTGTCAGTCATATCACTTTTCCAGCCTATGGTCATCGTCGGATTAATTACGTGACGCCATTTTGAATTAAGATCTCACCCTGTTCGCGGAGCTCAATATCGCAACATGGGCGGGAGAAAAGAAACTCTAACACAATATCAACTCGTATACGAGTTGCGGGTTGTTTGCACGTGCGAATATATAACGGCATCACGTCACGTGACCATCTAGGAATCAATGGAAGGAGTTGACGGTGACGTGGTAAAGGAGACGTTTTGCACGACAATTGACGAGAATCTCGCTCACGTGAGTTTTCCCCGAGAAAGTCGCGCGTGGACGTCGGTTCCACGAGTGTCGTATGTACGCTCCAGTCTCAGTAATTGCTACCATCAATAAAACATTCTCATGTAAAATTCAACACCTCTAAATTGAAACCCGGAGAGAGGTAATGTTGAGCCGACGCACTATGAATGGAGTTTTTGTTGCCAGTTCTCACTTCATCGAAAACGTGAACATCTACACTATTTTATAGTGGATTTGTGCTGTTTATTTTTGGAACTGCGTCAGTTTTGATCATATGAATATGTCCTACTAACAAATAGATCATAAGCAGGTTCAATGACCAGCGTGATCGCGCCGCGACGCTTCTCAGTGTAGTTGTGTGTGGTTTAATACTGGAACGAGGTATATCCCACGTCCTTTTTTTTCTTCTAAGCCAATCAATTTTTTTACTTCAGTCTAAAGTTATTTTGATGTCTACAAATTTTAAACTCTGCGTGTTATCAAAGATGTTGGTTCTTTATTTTGTTGAAACATAATGCCCTGAGAGGGGATTACTGCTGTAAAACATGTAATTTAGGTGCATGTTGTTAGTGCATATATTTAATGTGTGCTAACAGGTATAGATGATTGTTGACGCACGACACCCTTGGCTTTGGAGCAATTATTTTAATTGTACTCTTAAATGTGTGTGTGTGCGTGTGTGTGTGCGTGTGTGTGTGTGCGTGTGTGTGCGTGTGTGTGCGTGTGTGTGCGTGTGTGTCAGAGAGAGAGAGGAGAAATACAGAGACAGAGAGACACACAAGTATAGATGATTGTTGACGTACGACACCCTTGGCTTTGGAGCAATTATTTTAATTGTACTCTTAAATGTGTGTGTGTGTGCGTGTGTGTGTGCGTGTGTGTGTGTGCGTGTGTGTGTGCGTGTGTGTATGTGTGTGTCAGAGAGAGAGAGAGGAGAAATACAGAGACAGAGAGACACACAAGTATAGATGATTGTTGACGTACGACACCCTTGACTTTAGAGCAATTATCTTAATTGTACTCTTAAATGTGCGTGTGTATGTGTGCGCGTGTGTGTGTATGTGTGTGTCAGAGAGAGAGAGAGAGAGAGAGAGAGAGAGAGGAGAAATACAGAGACAGAGAGACACACAAGTATAGATGATTGTTGACGTACAACACCCTTTGCTTTGGAGCACTTATTATAATTGTACTCTTAAATGTGTGTGTGTGTGTGTGTGTGTGTGTGTGTGTGTGTGTGTGTGTGTGTGTGTGTGTGTGTGTGTGTGTTACCTGACATATTACGAAACCTCTTGGACATAACTTTAACCCATAACTACGTATAACTATTTAAATATAGTAATAAGCGACTTACTGTACTATTATACTATGCACATTTCTATCAACATGCTTCCACATCTATTAAAGCACCAGAGTGTTATATAATAACGTAGAACATCCTATACCTCTGTTACTATGAACACCACATAGTCGGCGTTGTACTTGCACTGGTACTCGCATCACTTTTCGCTTAATAATTTCAAGGTGTCAGTCAATCGCGAACAAAAACCCAGCTTGAATTCATCAGATACCCCAACGTGATTCACTGCAATTAAAATCAATTAAACCAACACCAACACCGATCTAAATACATTTCACATTTTGTTCTGTTTCTGTTGACGGATTGTCAAGGTTAAGACACCGTGTCTCCAATCTTTGTCAACAAGGTGGGAAGCACCGCAGACCCTCAGTTTGCTAGTAATAGAGCGAGCTAAACACGGAAATGTTAAGAGATTTGTACTGCAATTAAAGAAACACTATCGTAAAAAATAAAATAAAACATTATTTTTAAATTATTCAGGACTAGCTTCTTAATTTGTGATTATGAGTAAACGTGTTTGTCCTCATATTTTAAGATAGTATAAATTTACTAATCTCATGGCCCAGCGAGGGTTAACTTGTCGGTATTGATGCTCTCAACAATCGCGCCACCGTTATTGTTATTCCTGTGATAGCGTGTTTGATGTTCTGTGTTTATTGGTTAAATCCTCATGATTGCATAATGTAAATTGCTTTGACGATTTTATTTGGAAACAATGTTCATAGAATGTTGAAGGCACATATTTCACTATGATGAATAGTTGCGCTCGTCTTTTCTTGCAGATTATATTTATTTTTGCTTCAAATTTCACAAAACGTCATTGTTCTTTTCGGATGATAAGTTATTCTTAGTATAAATGAGCGCTAGAGATTGGCGCTATATAAATGTCCATATTAATTATATAATTTGATTGGACATTTCACCTATTACTGCTCATATTTTAATTGAAGCCATCGAAGACCTAATAACAGTTGTGAATAAATCGTGAATAAACAGTGAATAAACAGTGAATAAACAGTGACACACCAACTAGATTCTATGAACTTTATATCAAGTCTTCATCATCATCATCATCATCATCATCATTATCATCATCATCATTATGACATTGAAAACGAATGTATAACACCACCATTTTCATATTGTGAAAACACCTTATCTCTTAAACATGTCAGCAATTGGAAAAACAAAAATATAAGTTTGAAGGAAGGGCACCTAATACAAACACTACTTGCCAAAACAAACTCCACAACTTTTGTAAACCCCACACCACCCATTCGTCTTTTCTGGGCTGGATCCAAACCCATAAGACTCGGTCCAACAACTTAATTCCCATCCGGGCACTGCCTCTGGCCTATGAACACCGCGGACAGTCATGGCCCGACCCCCGTGCCTGCAGTGGGATGAATTCGCACGGGATTATCGCTTCCCCGTTATCACGAACACGTGGGGACGTTAGAAATGTGTGGCTCAGCTCAAAGACTTCACTTGAAGAATTGCTGCTTTTTTCTTTCTCTCTCTCTCTCTCTCTCTCTCAATCCATTGTTAGGGCAGTTGGCCTCATGCTGGAGTACCCTTTGATGTTTTGGGTGCTATTTGTGTAAACGGTTGTGGTGCGAATTCAAATGGTATCTCGCATTTTGAAGCACGTGAACTGAAGTTCTTGTTTGGATTAATACTATAAGGTAACATCGAAGGCTTGCGCTGTACTATCACCTTGTTCTGCTATAGATTCTAGATTACACCATGAAGTACAAGCCCTGCCATAATTATTAGCTAAATAAGTTTAAAATACATTGAAATGTCCGATATGTTATAAGACGAATGTTAAGTCCTATATGTGAATACAATGTGCGTAACACCAGAACGATAGTACCGGTATTCAATTTTAAACCATCGAGTATCCTCAACAGATGAAAATGAAATTCATTCGTTACTCAATAATGAATAAATTCAACACTAATACTCAATAACATGACGAAGAACGATACAACATCCAATATTTTGTAAACCAGTGCTCTCAACAATATATAATCAAAAAAAGGGTTCGAAAGTCTGAATGTTAGGGATTCTAAATTATGAAGGGATGAGAGCATAATGGTATGGCGAATAAAGGTATGTCATTGCACCTTGGCAATAGTTATAATCTGCATTTCTGGTGGAAATATGGTGTTGAAGACTAGGGGGTACAGAAGGATGACTTTAAATACGCTAGCATTGAGTATGTTGTACCTTAACCTATCGTGGCGTGTCTGATGCGACTGTAGCGACGAAGACTGAGTATTGGTATTATTGGCCATGCTGCATCTTGGCAAACACGAAACTCACAGAAACATTGAGATATGAAAGTCTGTATGTCTGATGATAATTTATGGTGTAAAAGACTTGGTGACAGAGGCGGAGAGCATTGATACTATTGGGCATGAACGACACTCAATAACTAGATGCATGACAGCCTCTTGATCTGGTAACAATATTATGGTGTGAAAGACTAGGCCATAGTATGGTGGCTGATTCCGGTCATGTCGTGCTGTCGTACATAGATAGACCAGTCGCTTTGCTCTAAAATATGCCATGTTTGTGTACTTTTGGAGAAAATAAAAGCACCACTTTGATAAACAGATAGATATGGTCACTACAAACATTCCAGGCTATAGAACCACCTTAGCAGTGTCACTTGGTGGGTGATGGCGCTACTCTGTGGTCATGATGGCTAAAACGGCATATATCATCACATAACTGTTGATTTAGGTGGTAAGACTTAAATGCTGTAAATTACTATGTGTATCGTACATACCTTCTGAATCGTGTATTAGTTCTGGATCAGGATTCTTTCGCTTGAGGGTGTCGTTCATATCATGGGGACTCGCTGTGTCAAATTCAGCTCGCCTGTCCTTCATCAGTTCACCTGTAGACACATCAGTAATAGTTTATATTTCAAATTAACAAAAGTTAATTATGCCACATTGAATGTAGATGTGCCTACACTATATACATAACAGGTTTTTCGTTTGAAACTATGAATTTATTAAATATGGCTCAAGATAGTGATACGAAGACTATCTGAATAACGTATTTATCCATGTTTAGAAAGTTATCAATGAATGTATCATTTACGGTACATGTATTAATAAATGTTATGCTAGTGGTGTAGGATACGTTTTCACTAGTGAAATGTGCACTACTCTCCCCATATAGATTCAATTTTCGTAGACATATTGCAAGATAGTGTTTTCAATATACAACACTATTCGTCGATTTCTAGTTTGTAATACCTTGAGAAATGCTCGTTTTAAGTAGTAATGTGTTTTGCGTGCATAGTATTTTTCCAAGGGATTTGTGTCTTATTTTTACTGTGTTCCAACGCACATACACCGTTTTCCTTGAAAGAATCTGACGATCGTGAATTATTTTGAATTAAATAGTGTCACCAAAAGCAGTCTACCCACAATCTGATAGCATCAACGTTGTATTTTCATTACTGAGTGTGCTTTACTAAATCTGCTCTTATTTGTAATGCCCCCCCCCCCCCTAAAGAAGATTATAACAGTTAATGTTTAGATAGTAATTGTGTCACGTGTCCGTACAAGAGCCTCATGCCGCACGACGAGATCTTCAATAAAGGGAGCTTGACATACAAATCATGTGCTCACATATTATCCAACTTCCGGTTTGCCGCTGAACAACTTCCGGAGGGTTGACAGTCCAAATTACTACTCTCTCATTGACTTGCGGGGAGAGCCAGGTCACGTGACTCGAATCAGAAGTCTTTGGAAACAGTGATCTAAGCAATACTCTTCCCTCTCCAATTATTTTCTTCCTGACTTCACAATTTGCCGCGGGAATGCACACGTCGAATGTCTGCGTTGTCGGAGGCGAACTACGGTCAACGCTTCTGTACCATGATGTGTTTCTGACAACATATTATAGCTTTACATGTGCCCGCTATAATATTCGCTCGATGGTATTGGGCTGTTGTTTTTATGATATATTCGTGTAACGCACCGGTTCAACTGAATATGATTTACTGTGTGAAATTTTAGTCATTAATGTTAGTTGTGACGGAAATATTTCCGATTGAATTCACGAGGTCACAGTTCCGAGTACCCTGAGCAATGGACGTGGTGGCCCTAACAACGCGGTTTAAAGATATCGTACGTTTGATAGTTTGTAAGTCTTCTATATGGATCAGTATTTCATAATGAACACGAATACGGTACTAGTAGTTCACATCGATGTATTATATACTCAACGAAATAAATTAAGGGCCGGTAGATATTTTGAGGGGAAGCTCTGTTTGAGGAACGTGGTACCATTCTTCTTCTTAAGTTCTTGATGTGTACATTGAACCTGTGGACGTTTGGAAATTCTGTTTTGATAAATGTATATACAGCTAGATTTATATCTAAAACGACTCCTGGCCCTTAATTAATTGTGTTGAGTATATATAAGAGCAGTGATGCCAGCTATCTATCTATACTGTATAGTCCGCCTACAACTGTGGAGTACCTCAGGGCTATTGGGCAGCAATGGCGTAGACAAGCAAGGGGCATCAAAATAAGTTCCAGATCATATTCTAGTGTTGTCCTAACGGGAAAAGAGGTCACATCCAAAAATATATTGTACAGTCGTGTTCATTGCATTATTTATTGATTCCTTCGAAACAATTAAAAGAATTATCATTGAACCTTTGGTCATATTAAAAAAAGAACGCCCACAAATGTTTGTGGAAATTCGAAAAATAAACACATTCAATGTGATATATGGGTTATAATTAAGAAGTAAAATTTCCCCAATGGAACACGTTTTGGTATATTATAACTGCGATATGTGCACGTCTTCATACAAGTATAATAAATCAAGTTATTATATGGAGTATTAATACCGTATACTAGTTATGTAAAATGGAAATATATTGAATGCATAATACAACATACAAGCTGGGACAAGGCTACCCCGAAGAAATATAAGCGACAATCTTTATAAATAAGTACTGTATATTAACGGCTGTATATAAACAACAATATATACTAGTATTTCCTGTTGTGTATATATACGTTGTTCTCAGCTATAGATATGATAGCGACAATCAACAAGGACTAGTAACGTCCCCCGAGTGTCCGCAACCTTTGTAATGATCAATAGACAAATTCACTCAAGTTACCCGAATGTTACCGAAGTTGACCCATTTTAATGTGCAAAAGATTTAATGTTAACTATCAGTTGTTGTTTTTTATGTAGTTTTATAAGTTGATAGATAGCACATGGTTCTTGTGCTTCATAGTCATTCAACTCGTGGTCTATGATACCTGCTGGAATTTCGCATTTCAACTTTCGATCACCACTTTGACGAATAAGATGGCAAGTAGTTACTAGCATTCGTCGTTCCAGAATCCCATCTAGTTCTATTGCCTTTAGCATACTCCTTGGAACAATCGATCAACACCAAAGAGCGCCTTCACTTTATGGTAAAATTCCAATAAACGTGCTGCGTTTTAATGAATAATATTGTTAAAGTAACATTTGTTAGGCCATATTTTGCATGTTAAACAACAGGTTAAATAAAACTGAACACTCAAATTGAAGTAGCCTCTATATATGTAGGCCAGCAATACCAAAATATAAATTCTTATGTTATCTGCTAATCAACTATATTTCAGGATCCGGATGTCCACGTGACTACACTTCCATCGGGATCCGTATTGTTCCTGTCAGAATAAAAGCACTCATTGCCATGACAACCTCGGTCAACTTTCGCTTCAACTTTGACTGGTTTTGCTTTCCATACCTAGTGCCCTTCAACCCATATGTGTAGACGGGTGCCAAGCAACTTCCTTCACTTCTATCAAGATATAATGTTACATTGGCGACTGAGGTCACCTGCATTCGCTGACTTTATAGGATAATACGATGCCATTATTCTACAGTAGTGCAGCATTATCATTACAGACTGCAATGAAACTAAAGTGCATGGACATTTAGAGTTGATATGGTTGATTATACTGCAATGCAATATGGATATATAAAGTTAATATGGTCGATTGTCCATGCAATGGAACTAGAATTCATGGATATGTAAAGTTAATATCGTCGACTGTATTGCAATGGAACTAACATGCATCGATATATCAAGGTTTTAATGGTTGGTTGTACTGCAATGTAACCACAAGGCATTGATATATTTAAAGTTCATATGGTCGACTATACTGCAATGCAACATGGATATATCAAGTTAGTATGGTCGATAGTACTGCAATTGAACGAAGATGCAGGAATATAACAATTTTGGTCGATTGTATTGCAATGCAACTAACATGCATGGATATATCATGTTTTAATGGTCCGTTGTACTGCAATGGAACCACAAGGAATGGATAAATATAGTTTACATGGTCGAGTATACGGCAATTCAGCTAAAATTCATTGATATTTAGAGTTGATGAACATGTCGCAGTCCAGTGTTGAAGGTAGATGTTTCTGGTACATCAGATTATTATTATTGTCATACAATGGTGATATCCGACACTGTTATCATGACACTGTTATCATGACAAGTTATCACCCGGTACATGTCACACAGGCCTGCTAGTATTTGCCATGTACCGTCAGAGCACTCTATGAACTCAATTCCAAGTATGCCTTAGCGGAAGAATGGCAGTCTTCAAGATATTCCTCGTGGGCATACAACGAAGGTCTACAAGACGCTTGTAAGATACTGGGAATGTGTCCCATATGAGAAACTTGCTACTGGTCTAAATACAATGCCATGAAATCTTATTATTGTGTTTTTGTCACTTTACGATAACCCCCGGACATGCCTTTCTATGGCTCATCAAAAAATACCCTCAATTATATTGTATCATTTCTATTTCAAATCAAGAATATACTAGTAGTTGTCATATCGGATGAGAATGAGGTTATGGTAATCTTTACCTGACTACGTTTTCACATTGTATATTTTCAATATCTTTTTAAAATACGGTTTATTTGACCTGTGTAAACAAAGATTTGCATTCCCAAGAGAGTACCACTAGACATATTTAGATTTTCATATTGTAATTTCAACACTTTGAAGTCTCATTTGGCATCGTGTGAAAATAGAAATAAATTGATTGTATATTTTCAATATTTTAAACATAATATGTCGAAAGGAAAATAATATCAAGTTTCATTTGGTCTCGTGTAAACATAGAATGTTACCACTCGAGACATATGATGCAAGCAAGCCTACTCATTCCAGGATGGGCTATCTATAGTGAACTATGCCTGTTGTACTGCTCGCGATACAATATAGTTATACCACACATAGTTTAATTAACTCCAATGACAGCTTGTCTTTATCAGCGAGCTTTGCTATCAATACATCTAATACTGAAATACAACCGGACATATAGTATGGTGTGCATATGTGTATCATAGTATCCGAACATATGTATACTCAACAAAATTAATTAAGGGCCAGCAGATTTTGTGGACATATAATGATGGCTTTATATTATTCTAACAAAAGAAAAACGAATTTCTAAATGTCTACAGACTTCGGGTAATATTCAAGAACTTTCAGACACATTGGAAGAAGACCGGTACCAGATTTCTCAAGAGCGACTGTCAATTGATGTGGCGTAGTCATGTTGAATTGAGCTTAATTATGTTTTGTTATTCGAATTGGAATATTTCTTTCCCAATAATATTGTATAATATGAATCCATAGATGACAGATAAATCTTTTTTCAACTGTATCCAAAGGATATTTGTACTATGTTTGCATAGTTACTTTAATTTTGATCCATTAAATTTACTGCAATTGTTATTAAACTACAATGGAAAACTATTATACGAAATATTATGTCGTATATAGATAATATATGCAGTTTATGCTCGGACCTGTTTTTGGAGACAGAATGTTGAAATTGAAAAATAACTTTCGTATATATTATATAAGATAGTTCCTATTCCGATATAGCATAGCATTTTGATTAATTTGTTTATAAAATTAACCACATTATTGATGAAGCATCCGTTTTCTATTTGTTTCAAATATTGACTACATGGTCATTTACATTTCTAGTAAAATTATCAGTAAAATACAGGATTACAATGAACTGTTTATGTCTATGGTAATTAATAATTAATTAATTATAATATCCTCCCTCGCTCCTTCCCTCTCTCTCTTCTCTTTCTCTCTCTCTCGCTCTCTCTCTCTCTCTTTCTCGCCCCCTCTCTCTCTCATCTCTCTCTCTCTCTCTCTCTCTCTCTCTCTCTCTCTCTCTCTCTCTCTCTCTCTCTCTCCCTATCTCTCTCTCTTGCTAACTTGCTAACACTCAAAGCTAACATATCAATGACTTCAAACATGTTTGTATATTTAAACATATTTCACGTTGGCGTGAAGCCGCTGTAGATTTGAAATGCGTGACATTCTCAACGAAAGTTTATGTTTGCGTATTAAGCCACATTTTTCTTTTATCGGTGTTATCAGATCTGAAAGGTTTGGCACCTCGCTTGGCACACGACACGACATACATCGTGTAGAGAAGGCAAAACACGTGTTGAATATATCCAATCATGGCGACCTCGTCGTATATGTACCACAGGCTTTGAATATTTCCGAAGACATCGAGTAGTACATTTGCATGCCATATTTGCTTAATGATCTCGGCATGAAGTTAACACATTAGCTTCGTAATCAATCGGTATCATCATGAAAAACAATATGTAGTCCATGTTGTATCAGCATAGCCAAGCTTTAGCATACTGAAAACGTATACTGGGTTCTGAATTTATTTCTCATGTTTAAGTTGTACATATAGTATACGTAAATGTTGTCAGGAAATAAATCAAATAAATCTAAATCTCATATTTAGGTTGTATGTAAAGCATTGTAATTGCTGTCAGAAAAAAAAGGTAAGAATTAACATAGAAATAGTAGAAATATGTTAAAATCTAGTGTCTTTTCTAGTTTCTAATACCAATTGTCAAACAATAATGTTTTATATAATAAGAACAAAGGTATCGTTTTCAGTGTTAATGTTAAAAAAGAACAGACTGGAATTATTAAATTGAATGTACCATCGTATATTGTCAGTACGGTAGCATGCATATGATCAAACTGAACGTACGATCATATCATTGTTGATGTGATAACATATATATGATCAAATAAGCGATGCCAGTATGCGATGTAATGTATCACATTGCTATTAAACCTAATATGTGCAGGATAGACAAAACACATTTCCACAATTTATAGATTTAATGAAACTCATCAAGCATTTTATCCATAACAATCTTCTGCAAACACTATTAAGCTACAGATCTGAATCGGCATTGTACAAATATTAATTCATGCCATGAATGAACGACACAGCTAGTCTATCATTTGAAAATGACTCAAATATAAGCTTTTACTGCATATGTCCACACATACACGAAGCTGATTATGTTATGTGACAAATAATATTTTAAATTACCAATATGTATTTAGAATAACATTGCTACGTATATTTCTGTATTATATACGATATTACTTCCTGAGTTTGTGAATGGGTTAATTAATAATTATTTAACGTAGCACTGATAATATTGGTTTTAAAAAGTATCATATTTGTTGAGATGATATCTATTTGTGAAAGTGCATGCGAAACTTGAAGTAAATTAGAGAAGAGATGATCGCGGATAAATAAATACATTTCCCATATTGAATATGTATTCATAGGTTGTTGTTTATTTTATTGTTTTGTTTTTTTTAAAATTATTTCGTCAAAGAAGAAAACATATTAATGTTATATTCTTCAATGGCTAATACCTGTTTAAATTGTACGTGTATCTATGTTAGAGACATATTTCTAATCAATGTATATGTTGTATAGTTTGAATATTCACTTACTGCTTAATTAAGCATTCATAGAATACAATTAATTTTTTTATTTTTATATTATATTATATTATATTATACCAGTGAATCAAAATTATAATATTGTATTTATCGTAGTCAGTAGACCATATATATGTTAAAGAATACTGTCGTTATATATTCTACAGCCTATGTGTGTTTTCTTTCTGTATCTATTTAATATCTATCGAACATTCAAATTGAAGTTAACCTGTATGCTCAAAACAATATTGAGCATAAATGTTTTAACTACGTACATCTGTAAATAAGTTGTGTATATATTAGATATAATTCTCCTTTTTCTGTTTATAAATACTTGTATCTTGAAAATAGTATATTCTATAGAGGGAAATAACAACAATAGATATTAAAAATCGTGATATTCAGTTTCAATAACCGTATAAAATTCTGAATTAAAATATAATAAAGCGCTGAAATATCACGATAACAAATAATTTACTTAGTTAAAATAAATTTAGTATTTCGATGAGGATATTTTTTCTGTAGGAATGCGTCTGATTCTTGTTTGATAAAAATGTATTGAAATAATATGTAAATTAAACATTATTTTAAATACCTATGACAGTTGCATTCGTTAAATATTTCTGAATTGTCAAATTAATTGTATACATACATCTACATATAGGTTTATACACTATACTATTAAACGTCTTTCCAAACAAAGGTAGGTAATAATTCAACTGACATGAATCTACCAGTAAATGTGCCACCTGTCTACTGACGATCGCTTATCAAGTGATTGCAGCCAATAATTTACCAGTAATATAATTTTAATTTCCCAATAAATTCATAGTTCCATTTTAATCATTTGATTGCACATTGTTAAAATTGTTATGTGAAATATCTTTCATATCAAGTCGGATATACCGGTTTATACCTTGCACGTGTATGGCATTACACGTGCATGTCGATTGGTTTTAACAAGAGTAACTTACCTGCAATTATTTGATAAACTCCCAGGCTAAGTTAGGAACATGAGGGATGTAATCCAGGATTTCAATACACACGTCAGTGTAGATAGCAAGACCACATGTCAGCATCACAACTCGGTGGTGATGATGATAATGTTTAGAATAGAGCAACTTCCCCCAACGTTCGTCCTCATCTTCCTATGCGCGGATTGGACGAGACAGATGTCGGAGAGGCGTGGTCGTGGTTTGATTGACACTCGTGCATCTTCCTACCTGTGCATGAAACTGACAACTACGCGCGATGCTCTACGTCATCGCTACTGCACAGAATGGATTGAGTTGTTATTGATAATAAATGAGCATTATGATGGGCGTATAGCAGTACAGTGATGTGTTGCAGTTTTCTGCAAATAATACTTGTACATCTAATAATTCAAAACGACAATTTAAACCGGAGTATTTTCTCACTGTAAAAGTGCAAGCACCAACCAGTTGTATCGTAAAGGCAGTACTTGCGTGTTATCATAATGCAAAGAAATATAGACAATTGGATGTTTTCTAGATTTAATATAATGCCTCTTTAATATTGCACTTGGTAGCACCATTACAATACTTGTAAAGTTACTGCCTGTAATACAACTATTGTAATACTTCTATTGTTGCACTTGCATACTGTAATACTACTACTAGCTGTGCGTTGTAATACTATTTGTCAGTAGTACTTTCTGTAGTATTGCAGTATGTTGTAATATTACATATCATAGTACTTTGTAATGGTATATGACCAGTCATAATACTATCGTCCGTGATTCTACCTGTGGGTAATGTTAACATGTCTTATCACTAGTGTACCTGCATATTCTAATACTCGATACTGCTGTACCGTTATTCTTATCAATGCTATAATACGTTCGTCTGTCATTCTGATTGTAATAATTATGATATTGCTGATTACAATACTGTCCTGTTGCTACTGTTGTAATAGTTGAAGTAATAATTATATCACTTGTAGCAGCGGGATATTGTAATCATGTCTATCACTGCATTGCGTTGAAGTGCTTCAGTTGGTAATAACTACGTATTGTAACACCGGGTGTCGTTTCTCGAAACTCCCATAGTGATCTCTTATACATGGCGATCTGGCACTATGGTCTCATAGAGGATATGAGAGCTTCGTGAGACAGTACGTAATAGTACTGTTATAACAGTATGTAATAGTACTTTATATCGTAATACTGCTAGTTTCAGTACTGTATATTACACAACTGCCTATATAGTAGTATTGACTATAAACACATTCATGTTGTAAATCTCCTTATTATTACTGAATTGTGTAGTATTACTGAATTGGTTTCTTAGAATACTATATTAAGTGGTATTGTGTACAGTGTGTATTTGATTTTTTGTTGTATTAAATTGTTGTAAACATGCTATTCTAATTATGCAAATATACTGTAAATATACCTTTAAATCTATTTGCATTTCATAGATATTGTTGGTTAAATATATATCATATTGTTTTTGGTTTTTTTCTTCTTCTTCTTCTTCTTCCTTCTTCTTCTTCTTCTTCTTCTTCTTCTTCTTCTTCTTCTTCTTCTTCTTATTCTTATTCTTC
>JAUTBT010036507.1:0-32113 GCA_032361225.1 Lepetodrilus schrolli
ATGAAATACCCCTGATCAACTCATAATGTAATATAGATTATGAAATACCCCTGATCAACTCATAATGTAATATAGATTATGAAATACCCCTGATCAACTCATAATGTAATATAGATTATGAAATACCCCTGATCAACTCATAATGTAATATAGATTATGAAATACCCCTGATCAACTCATAATGTAATATAGATTATGAAATACCCCTGATCAACTCATAATGTAATATAGATGATAAAATAATACTGATAAATTCTTGATGAAAAGGATATGATAAAATAATCCTGACCTACTCTTAAATCAATACATACAATATCCTAATCAACTCTTTAACATAACTGAAATACAGTATATCAAATAATCCTGACCAACTTAACATACCCGGTAATAGACGACCAACAAATTCTAACAAATAATGAAGGCAAAATGACTAGCCTCTGGAGGAAAATATATGTTCAAGCTGTTCCACTAAATATACCCACTACTACCTGTCAGGAGGACATTTAAATACAAGTGTTGATCGTAAATGACCCTCGGAGGGGGATTCATGAACATAAAAGGATGTAGGTGGAAGGTAATAGCGATGGCAGGATTATGAATCCTCTGTAAATCCTGTAAATCCCAGAGTGTATGGAGATGAATGGGCAACGTGACATTCAACCAGTAAAGCTTCACAGGACATGGACACCAAACATGGAGTTTTGGAGCCAATTTCTTTGAAATTATATCCAAAGTATACCTTTGAAATTCACACAGTGCTTACAAATGCTTATAAAAATTTGGAGTTTTTTATTCAGTCATGTATGATCTGATAACTTATCTTTATTAAATACAATATGTGGTAAACTATGTTAATTATAGTAAATTTTGAAATAATATTATATGTAATAACATACTTCCATATAAGATTTTTGTTGTTGTTTGTATCAATGAATATAACAAACTAAATTTAATTGACAAATGTTTTGTTCTTTTAATTTAATGTCATTACCATCCTGAAATATGCATTAGACTAAATAAAATAAAAATGTTTTCTATTTATTTATTTATTTATTTCTTATGTTTTTATTTATTTTTATTTATTTATTTATTTATTTATCTTGTCAATACAACTTGCCAAATTCAGTAAGCACTATCATTGTTGAATATAACACGTTACGAATGAAAAAGTGGCGAACACTCTGGAACTTTTCCTGTCGGACCCAGCCATGTAGCTCTGATTATAAGCATCTCTACCAACACCAGTCTGGTAGTAATCCCACCATCAAACAGTGTGGCACCCACAACCGTTTAGCATTCAACACATTACAAGGAAGCTCCTACCATGTGATTGTCAACATAAACACAGACAGACAAGGAAACAAATGCCAGGTACAGGCCACCGATTACATAAATACCATAGGTCAGTGGCCAGTGGTGACCCCACAGTTGGGACGCTATCGCCCAAACGCCCACCAACTTCAGCGAGATGATATAAGTTAACCCTTTCTGTGATGATCTTCATTGTGTCTATGGTGAAATGGATCCAGAGTTCCCAAATACAATGGACTGATACAAGCAACTGATACCAGAGACTGATAGTGGAGATAGCTACTGGAGACTGATATCTGAGACTGATACTGGAGATAGATGCAAGAGACTAGTATTGGACTGATAAGGAAACTGATACAGGAAATTGATACCAGATTGATACTGGAGATAGGTACAAGAGACTATTATTGGACTGATAAATAAACTGATAACAGAGACTGATACTGGAGATAGATATTGGAGATAGACACTGGCCCAAAATGGGTTAACTATCTTTACAAAAACAAATGAGAAAGATGGATTTCAATTGAATTATCTGATAACCCCTGTGAAAAACAAGTGCTTCTCAAATAACTTCCCTGGAAATTTGCCTTATAACAGTTGCATATACTTGCTGGAACTGCTAACACATCATGATTTTATCGTGGCAATTATACATCCATATTATGAGAGAAACATGGAATCTGTTTATTCCATCATATCCATAATAATACATAATATCACATTTCTTATGAAACTCAATGAGTAACGTTATCACGTAAAATTGTAACTTTTTTTCCTTCATACAATTACCCTTCTTTCTGAAGTATTAACCGTGAAATATTTCCTAGACATAGGGCATCTTTGAGTGCCTTTAGGGTAGAGAAGGTTAAAGTGCGACTTTAAAGCACATGTAGACAGGATGTGGCCTGCACTTGTGTCTCACCCACGTCTCGCCTGTCTACACCCACATCTAACCCCCATCCGTACTTAGTTTCCAGATAGGATGAAGCAATTAGATAAAGTTAACTAATAGTTCAACTCGCTGAAATTGCCATCATTTTCAAATAATTCTGTGATCGTTGGTGGCAGGGACTCTGCTCTTATCTAAGATGATGTCTTTAACAGTTTGTAACCTCAGTTGCACATTCAGATGATAGCTTGGTACTCAAGTAATAAAAACGTCATATTAAGCCTTGATATTGGATGAGAACATCCAAGCATATTTGGAGATATTATACTATTATGTCTATTGCACTTATTTTATTTTCATTTCTATTTAGATATATTTAATGATAACAAGTACTAAACATATGTCACCCGATTTTTTTAAAAAGTGACGTCACACGATGTTCATGTACTTTTGAAACATATTATATTAAATTTAAATGTTTCTATTGCGTAATACCACTAAAATGTCTTCTGTCCCGTATATTTTATTATCTAAGAATTTATAGTCCAACAAACTGTATAAATACAGGAAAATAATTCAATTTTGCTTAAGCTCTTATATTAACCTTTTCTCTGCTGTAGCCATCTGGAGATGCCCTATAGATGAGCGACATGAACTATCTAACATACGAAGGGTTAACAGAATATTAAAATCCGGGCTATCTGATATCAGATGGTGTTCTAGCCCAATAATTTCCACATCAGATAAAGACTACGTGTGGAAGGTAATTTTTCAACATTTACATTAATAGATAGAACTCGGAAATAAACTCCTTGCAAAACTCAACTGACAATTCCTGATTGAAAACCCATTATGTAGGTATTCTATCTATTCGCCAAACTTTGTATATTGGAAATTTATTCGGATCTATTATAAAAATGTCACACATGTGTATTCCTAAAAAAAATCATTGCAGCTTGATTGGTTACCAATTTCAACAATCAAATAAACCTCTTTCCTTTTTTTTAAATAACCCCAATATATTTTAAGATCTATTTTCAAATATTCTCACATGCATATTCCTAGAATTATAGTCAATTTTATTGGTTACCAATCAAATTCAACGACTATATATATATACCTCTCTTTTTTTTTTTAAAAATAACCCCAAAATAATCTAACCACAATACATAAATTTATGTTTTTAGAGAAATACAGTCAGTACTTTACATATGTCATGCACAGCAACTTCTACTGTGGATGGCTAAAGCAGGTAATAATGATAAAAACAACAATAAAAAATAAAGTGTACATATATTTTTCATCTTAACTGTTTAACAACCTGGACTTAAAGGGCTTCAGGGACTACGTAACTGACTTAAGATTTTTGGTTGAAAGCTGTTATTAGAAGATGATAATCTGTCTGGGGGGTATTTAAATCTACACTAGGCCAACAGGAATTAGTTTTAAAGTAAGAGATCAATATAAAAATCACAATTTGTACTTGGCTATGGAGGCCAACATATCATTCTATTAATGTTCTCCATTTTTATTGTGTTTTTTTTGTTTGTGTTTTTTTTTAAATTGGGGTTTAGAGCTTTCAATATTCAATATTCTTTCACTTACAATATATTATGGCTTGTCAGTTTAGGGCAGGAGGAAACCAGCAACATCCGTAGCACTGAATGTTGCAGGAAACCTGCAAACACTGGCTGGTACTGACAGACCAAGGATGATAACTGTCACGCTTCAGTCGGCACATTCTATCATTATTGCATCAGAAAGGTAACTTCCACTCCGCAAACATCGATGCCAGGTTCCCAGAACCCATTCTACCATTGCGCTCTCACCATCCCCTTCCACATTGATATGGTGGTGTACTTTTAAAATATATGTGCATTGTCGATTTAAAAACTTCTGAATGTGATTAAGAAAACCTGAACATGAATTAAAAGTCAATTGCAATATTTTAGTAAGCTCATGAAAAGAAGTGAAAAATCATGTTTTTTCAAAGTTTAAAGTGACAATAATGAAAAAGGGCTTGACTAAGTTATTTTACAATTTCTTAAGTTATTGAATTATTTTAAAGTTTTTCAAACATTTATTTCATTATTATGTTTGTTTCTGGTTGTACCTTGATGTATCTAAGAAATGTGTAAAATGTAAAGTATTCAGAGTTCACACAATTCCCATGTGCACACAACTTCAGCATTTCAACAAGAATTTAGTGAAGATCTTGAATATTTACCATGTGCACATCTGCTTCCATTCCACCTCAAAGCCGCAGTTCCAAAGTAAAACTTTCCAATAAAATAACAAGTAACACCACATACAGCTGAACATAACTACATGTAGAACACATCAAAGGAAAGTCCTAATGTTATTTTTAAAATGTCATGTTACACATAACATTTTAATCTCTATTATATATCAATATAGATGAATGTCATGTTACACAGAACATTTTAATCTCCATTACATATCAATATAGCTATATGACTAAAACAAATCTTCTTACCGCCCATGAAATATGAAAGTCAATTTAACTCTCTCCATGCTGGAGGCAACTGGAGATACCCTAAAGAGCTGTACCTGTGCCTAATCCAGCAGGGAGAAGGTTAAACTAATGCCCATTATATTTAACCGATTATCTCTTGCCTGGAATGATTGGCTACATACATGAAGGCTATTATTCAGATTCACATTAAAACTTCAGTCTGCTATATGACCCAATGGCGTCGAAAAAATTATCGTCCAATTTCTGCTGCCTACAGTGGGTTTAGCTGTGTCATTGCAGCAAGGAGAACGTGTCAATGTCACTGGCCGGCTGTGTAATTGCAGTGAGAAGAATGTGTCACTACCAGCAGGTTAGATGTGTCACTATGATGTGTCACTACCATGGGGTCTAGCTGTGTCACTTTTTTGTTTGTTTTTGCTTTTAATTGGGGTTTAGAGCCACATTCAAGATTCTTTAACTTATATCACGGTTTGTCAGTTTAGGGCAGGATGAAACTCACAACATCTGAAGCGCTGAATGTTGCAGTAAACCTGCGAGCACCAGCTGGTACTGACAAGACCAAGGATGATAACTGCATTGCCACTAGCTGTGTAACTATCAGTGGGTTAGATTTGTCACTGTAGGAAAAAGACAATTCTTTGAATTGTATTTATATTAGAGCTGCTTTCAATATTCATTCACTTATGACTTCAGTTAGAAGATCGTGTCATGGCATTTGGCCGGATGTGTCACTGTAACTGGGATGTGGCTACGTCACTGCAGCAATTGGCAGGACACCGCAGCAATGCCACGCGGGCAAATAGCGGAACAGATGCATCTGATTGTGCATGTTGTTGCACTCCGACTGCAGTGGGAATGGGAAACTGCTGCAGAGTTGTAGACTGTTGACTCAGAGGACCAAGGAATGTAATTATAGCATGTTGTCATGGAATAGTCCTCGCATACATACATATAGTACAACAATGCTTGTGAAACTGGAAGCTTACCTCATCTGGTACAGGTTGTCCATTCCCACGCATGCATTGAATAATTCCTGTTGGTTGGAATACTACAACAATGGGAGTATATGGGGGTGTGATTTGGTTATTAGAATAAGGACATAGATTTTTTAATTTTTGTTAGTTGTCATACCTGGAATTTCGCATAATGTTTACTTAGAAAACAAATTAAAATGGCTCATAGAGAGTAAATATTGTGATTTAAACCTATTTCACTAAACAGACTCTATCCAGTCATAGAAAGAATGTCATCAAATATTTGTTAATTGCAAAATACCATTATTGGATGTTTTCTTAATTTATTCTCAGAATTAATAGTTTTAGTATTATTGTAGAATTTATACGCCTGAATTATATATTTTTTATGCAATAGATATCTGCTCTAAATATATAGATTGAAAATATAGCCATTAATATAGAACTATTGTGAAGCATTATTGTGAATTAGTTGCTTCTAAATATTGTAACTCTTCCTAGTTTCTTTCTGGTTTTGTTTAAAGATGTTTTATCAATTTCCAAATAAATTGAACATCCCAAATAATTATTTTATCATGTTCAAATTAATAGGAGCTTTATGGTAAACATATGACGTTAAAAATGTGCAAGTCCTGACGAAAATCATAACAGAACAATTGAATGAAAGACATCCACGAGTTACATGCATTGCCACTAGAAACCATATCGCTTCCAATTTTAAAACCATTTTGTATGGATTTGACATGACACTATTTATTCAACATGTTTCCATGTGAAATAAAAGTCACATGCGTACATACAGGGAAGTTTAACAAGTAGCCACAGGTCATTTAGAAAGCATGGGTGTATGTCTATGTCCAATCTCAAACGGAACTTAACATTTCCAACATGTTGAAGTTCTAGTCAGGGACGTATTGAAAAGGTAATCCATTGTTTATAAAAAAAGAAAGGCAAATAATTTAAGCTATATTTAGTATAGATATTTGTTTCATATAATTTCTTTATACCATTAAAATAAATATTATTAAAATATCATTGTCTAGGAATATATCCTTTTGAAGATATTGTTCTTGAACCCGTGATGTTGAATAAATTCTAAATCTCTGACTTGGACCATATATGGCTGTCAGGGGCTCTGGTGCGGAGACCAGTTACACAGGCTGGCAGGATTAGGATGAAAATATACTCAACAAAATTAATTAAGGACTGGCAGGTATTTTGTGGGGACGATTTCTACCAAGTTTTGGAACTTGACGAGGAATCTAGCCCTGAGATTACGAAACCATTTGAGTAGTTTCATGCTCAAACTCAAATTTTGCATGGAGATTTGTGAACATGAAATCATATTTGGAAAGGTTTTGTAACCTCGGGGCTTGATGTCATTCTATAGCAAGTTCTTGAAGAATGCCTGGAGCCTGTAGAAGCTTGGAAATTCTTTGTTATTTAAGTTAAAAAAAGCTTTGTTGGTCCAAAATACTACTGGCCTTTAATTAATTTAGTTTAGTATAGTTCCACAATTAGTGTACAGAAACCATTCATCTGCACTAACTAACCATAGTCCCTAGGCCTTACCATAACACAGACAAAATAGTTGTTTTAGGTTTTCCTTCCACCATACACAAACCATCACAATATAACTGAAAAACTTCGACTGGCTCACCCAACAATGCAAATATCTGTAAGTACAGCAGTATCAGGGCTAGTTCAGACACTGTTATTACATAGTTTCACAAACCTATGGCAAGCAATGCTGAAGCTTCTGTCAAGGAATGCAGGTCTTTGCAGTAAACTGTAATTGTATAACAGTATTCCTTGGGTAAACATCAGCAATCTGGATACAGGGGAAAACCCATGACACTTGGTCGATACAAGGTGATCTGTAAACCCTACATCAGGGGCCCAGTTTCGCAAAAACACTGTAAACATATAAGTTTTGTAGGTGTCCGTACAATCATTGTAGGTGTCATTGCAACCAGGTGACCTTACAATTGTAGTAGGTCCTTACTGTCATAGTATGTATTATAATTTTTGGTGGATTTAGGTATTCATACAATCATTGTAGGTGTCATTACAATCAATATAGGTGTCCTTACATCCATGTGTCCATACAATCATTGTAGGTGTTTTTGCAATTGTATGTGTCATTCCTTACAACCATTGTAGGTGTTCCAATGTGTCCTCATAATCATTGTATGTGTCCTTATAATTGTTGTAGCTGCCGATCCTTATAATTGTTATAGGTGTCCTTACAATCATGTAGGTGTAATTATTATTGTAAGTGCCAATCCTTACAATTGTTGTAGGTGTATTTACAATCATTGGAGGTGTCTTTACAATAATGAATGTTTCGATCTGTACAATTGCTGTAGGTGTCGATATGTACAACTGTTGTTGTCATTACAATCATTGTAGATGTTGTTCTGTACAATTGTTGTATGTGTCGTTACAATCATTGTAGGTGTCCATCTGTACAATTGTTGTAGGTGCCATTACAATCATTGTAGGTATCATTACAATCATTGTAGGTGTCGTTACAATCATTGTAGGTGTCGATCTGTACAATTATTGTATGTGTCATTACAATCATTGTAGGTGTCGATCTGTACAATTGTTGTAGGTGTCATTACAATCATAATAGGTAGGTGAGTTAGAGTAACTTTGTTTAATATGGCCCACTGCCACGACTGCTTCAGATGAACCAAGCAAGTATATATATAGAGACAGTAGATCATAACATAATGCCTGCATGTGAAATTGTTCTGAATTGACTGGGCCCCCCAATTAACCCAGATAGTATTTAAACTCAAGGCTTTTGATCAGTGGTCCACTCTAACACAACTTTGCTATTGTAGCACCCCAATTGTGAAATTGACTCGCAGTGAATCTGATGATTAATAAACTAAACTGGTAAATATGTATGTAATTTGCACATTTCTTTCTCCATTGCAATATACACACGTGTTTGCTTCTCATGCCAAAATTATATCAAAACCAGAAACAGTGTAGAATGCTAAAAAAAACTACGATTTCCCTAACTTGTTTAAACAACATTTTAAACTAATAATTGTCATCGGTTAGTGATGTTTATACTAAAGTCAGAAATATTATTTATTAATAGATTGAAAACCATAAAGAGAACAACACACAAAAATCACTTGTAAAATTTTAACCAGTACCAAGCAATACTGGCAGCTGGAAAATATCAGGTGCAATAACAGCAATCATGCTAGCTTGTGTGTGAGATTACTACCTCAAACTAGATGTCTGTGAGGCTCCGTAACAATCCAAATAAACCCCCTCATCAGCAGTTGCCTCGCATTTACATCAAACCTTGCAATAATACCCATTGCGTTGCGTCTTGAAAGGCAACCGCAAAGTTTCCATGGACAATAACAGAAACAACACACACTCAAGTCCGTTTTTTCCTAAACCAGTACTGAAAAAAAGTCACTCGATAAGTTTTTAACATAACAATGGTGAAGATGGCTTCAACCTTGTCAAAATATTCTCAGAGTTGGTTTTTGCCCAGCACACTGCTTTTAATTGTTTATGTAATGCAGGTTTTGTCTCATTGTGACGCTGATGGTTGTGTCTAGCTGGCTAGAAACATGCTGTAATATGTCTATTTCAACATAACCACAAGTGATGATGACACAACATTCAACAACGTCTATTTCAATGCCTCACACATATGAAATATTGCCACAGAGTGTTGTTGCACGCTGTCATAACATATCAACACTGCATAGTATGACATAATAGTAGACCTACTTTCATCAAGCAATGTGGGGCGGGTGGTAGCGCAGTGGTATAACAGTTGGACTTCGGAGCCAAGGTTCCAGGTTCAAATCCCGCCCCCATCAATGTTCGCGAAAGTTACCTTTCTGATTACAGTGACAATGCAGTTATCATCCTTGGTCTTGTCAGTACCAGCCGGTTTCGCAGGTTTACTAAAACATTCAGCGCTATGGAAGTTGTGGGTTTCCTCCTGCCCTAAACTGACAAGTCGTGATATAAGTGAAAGAATCTTGAAAGCGAATCTAAACCCCAATTTAAAAAAAACTTAAATTGAAAAAAATCAAGCAATGTCACTGGCTATTGATCAGCCTGTTGACACTGCCACCTCCAATCACTTTGGATTACATCTGGGTTAATAAATAGGATATTTTTTGTGTAAAAGATTTTAAATAGATGATCTCATATGAGTGGTTAATATATTACTGAATTTATTAAATGATTTGGCAAAACTTATATAATGCGAGGCTCTAACGAGCATAACATCATTTTGGCCAACGAGTTTAAGAAATTCAGTAATATATGAAAATGAATGTGAGATTCTATTTATCACAAAACTGTAGAAATTATTGTAATATCAATTTTCATTCACAGACACTATATAGGCAAATGCCTTGGGAACTGGGTAAAAGTACGCTGACAAAATATAGTTCCAAGTAAATGTATAAATATTAATAAATGTGTTTGCATATTTAATTGAAGAAATGTTTTAACTTCATATTCGACAAATTAAGTCCCAAGAAGCTTAAAAAGAGGTCCCAAAAGACTTTGATATCGAGTATGAATACAATTATAAAAATACATTGTGTTATTGCATTAGTGAAAATATTTATATTTATAGCATGGGTTTAATGCACTCTCAAACTCCTATGTTATGTGATAAATACAACATATTGTGGTATGATTTAAATAAATCATGGCTTTTATATTTGTTAGCAAAACCAATAAAGGTTATGCTCAATAACTGCACCTTGGCCATTGCCTGCATGAGACTTACAATAGCATATATTTGGTGTTTTTTCGCAGACTGCATTTATCATTTGAAATTTCAAATTTTAATTGAATATGTCTCCATACATTAAATCACTAGTTACATTAGTAGAGTGGTTAGTGTCACACTACAAAACTGAATATACTTCTTTAGAACGGAGAACATTTCATCATGCTGGGATGTGTGGAACAAGTTGTATGGATCCTGACAACACATCCATGAAGAACAGCCTGGTATCTAGGCCTTACAGTAAATATCATATCTTCACACTTGTTGTGGATCCTGAGGTGATCATAAACACATCACCATTGACCATGAATGCAGAAAATAAATGATGACATTTTTATGTCAAAGCTTTGCCATTCGAGCTTTAACCATCTCCCTGCTGGATTAAGCACAGTTACAGCCATTTAGGGCATCTCCAGTTGCCTTCAGCATGGAGAGAGTTAAACATCACCGTAAGACCACATTAATATTGTGGGATAGCCACATTACATAATAATATTCATGTTTATATTGCGCCAAATACAAGCTCGAAAGCGAGCTCATAGCGCTACGTTAGACCTCAAACAATAAACTCACTGGCTGTACAAAAAGCATGATACAGTAGGATTTAAGTGTTCGCATTCAGAAGTGCACCTTTGCAGGCGTGGATAAATCAGTTGATGACCAGAGAACCACATAAACAGTTCAAATCTCAAACCGAGTCGACCTCAGAATGTCCACTGAGAATGTCCAGCGAACATATTCCTGATGGCCTCATGATATGACAATCACCCGACTCCAAGAACAGGTAATTCCAGGAATGGCGCCACCATTATTTCCATTTCCTGTGGCAGACCACAAAGGCAATAGGCATGACCAATCTTTATCCTTCACTGGCACCATGAAAAACCCCACCAGATTGTCATTGTGGTCATATAGTCATTTTTCCTTGGTGGATCAATGATGAATTCTTAAAATTACAGAGAAATCTTACATAATGTATTTATCCCATATCGCAGTAAGGTGTTTTAAAAAAAATACATATAAATTCTTAAATTCTCAATAGGTATTACCAAGAATATATCCGAGAAACATAGAATAGATTTCATGTAGTCTTACCCCCCAAAAATAACACATTGACTGACAAAACATAATCATCTAAATAAAGCTGCAATGATAATTTATTGAGGAAAAAAGTCGTAACGGTCATAACATATGAGAGACACGACTACAACAAACTGACAAAAACAAACAATAACAAACGTGAACATGAAACTCTTTGTAAACAGACAGAAAACAGATAGAAAACAAAGACAAAACATTTACTTATTATTTCTAAATAATTCAAAGCCAAACTACCACAAGAGAAAAGGTGATCTCAATATCGGACGACAAACCGCATTTTTTCCGTGTGTAAATGTCACTGGCACTTGTCATATTAATATATCTCTTAGCATATTTACTACCAGTGTTGAAGCAGTCATTCGTGGTTTACGTAAACGTGGGATTAAATATTGCCTCTGACAATATACTTCTTACGAGAGGGCGAAGTGTATATCATCTTCCCAAACCAAAAGAAGCAGATCTGATCAATCGTGTTCGAAATTTACAACTGTTTTGTCTGTCAGATGCGGGCTTGTCTTCATCAGTATCTACTTCTACATAAGAAATCACTGATGTGTTTATTTATTTGTTTGCTTATTTCCATCTATCTGGTGTTCCATCAGACAATAAAGACTGTTGCAAAGATAGAATGTGTTCTTCTGCAACAGACCTACCAGATTGTTTGCTTTCTATGTCCTTCCGAACAAGGTAATTTACCTACGCTGAGTTATATAAAGTGTGCGTTGAACTGCATAATTACTGTACTTGCCTCCGTTTCGTAATCACGAAGATAATCAGACATCAGAGGGAAGAGCAATAAATTATTACAGAAAAAAACCAGGTTCAAGTGCTAGTGAAGTACTGGAAATAAATGTAAATAATGTGGAGATTCTTTTGAAAACCATCTTATTGTGTTTGTTCATGGTCGTATGCGTTATAACTTGTTGCCTTATTAAAATCTGTATAGAATATTGCTGATTGATTTAAACATAGTTTATTAGTCAGAAGAGGATTGGGAAAAAGTTGTCCAACTTACAAAATCCACTCCTGAAAATATTGCTGTTAAATCAATTCTGTAAGTTCAGCATTTATTGTTTATTAATGATAGATAAAATATAAAATTTTAAAAAGTGACAATGCTGTTAATATTTCCCATTCACAAATAGTAATTCTATTTAAATTTCATCTTCATATTTTCTTTTCTGTAAAATATTTGGAGGTTTTGTTATACTTCTAAAAAGGTTTTCCGCCTAGAGACAAATATTGTAATCTACAAGATTTACGTTTGTTGAGAAACTCCAAACATCTTTACCTATTGTAATTGAAATTTCTATTTATCTCGCATATATATCTTGAGACATGTAGATGGCTATCTCCAATAACCTATCATGTCTAAGAGGTTAGCAATACATACGATTAATACTGTGAGTCAACGAACATTAAACGGTAAACTCAACATACCAACTTTTACATTTGTCAAAATTAAGTAAATCCTTGTTCTGAAGTTACCTGAAGGATATAGACGATATCTAACGAAACTCGGTTAATAATCTCTATATATATGAGTTTCTTGTAACAAATTACTACCAAGTTAAAATTATCATTTTTTTCCCCAATCGCCCCTCTAACTTCCTCAATCGCCCATCTTGCAACCCATGGCGCCAGGTACTCAATCAGGGACAGGTACTTGAGATGCAATCTGTCCTGTCCTTCAGGCTGGACATGCCAAGCTCCCAATGTCATTATGTCCTCCAAAAGCATCCTTTAACATCCACAAATACCACAGTACTGATAGGAATCAAAGACTGTCAGTCCGGGTAACTCAATACGTGTGACAACCATAGCCTGCTATTTTCATGATGTTATTGAATACTGCAAGGTGGTTGTGCATGACATCATTTCTTCATGTAAATATCATATTTTGTTTTCCATTTTGTTTTGTAGTTTATTTCTATTTTGTATTCTATTTTTATTTTGTAGTTTATTTTGTATTTTGTTTTGTATTTTATTTATTTTTCTATTTTATTTGGTATTATTTTGTACTTTATTTTCACATTCATTTAAAATTAATTTTGAATTAGAAGCTGGTTTCAATAATAAAATTGAGTATGTCAGTTTACTGCCAATGGAAACCTGCAAAAGTGTAGCACATAGTGTTGCAGTAAGCCTTCAGGCACTGGCTTGTAAAGGCAATTGTGACAAATTCACTGATTGAAAGCAGACATTCATTCAAGTTCATTCATAAAATCAGTTCTGGCATCACGAACGTGGCACTAAAGTTACACTGTAACGACAGTTAATATCATACAGCATTCCTTGAGAATACAGAGAGGATATTCTCAAACAGCCACCTGTTCAATGATTTTAAAGTAATAACCCAGTCTCGTTTTATTTTCATCAGGACACAAGATACTTCAAGATGCACTGCTTTAAAAAAATTGTTTTATAAAAAAAAAAAAAAGCTAAAGAGGAAATTAAGTGATTTTTCGCTGTAATGGAACCCGTAGCTCGTGTCTAGCATGTAATTTAGTACAGTTCGGTGTGTCGATCAGGAACAGTTAAAACAAACATTTTCCGAGATGTGTCTAGACTGATTTCTGTATTAAAGTACAGCTGTACTGAGCAGAGAAATAACGTTTGTTTCTGTATTTAATTAATAAGGACAATTATTACATACTATTGTCATGAATTTAATAATATTGATTACCATCAATGAATATTTTTGAAATAATAATTATTGTTTCAGATATCGAAGAATACCAATAATTTGTATCAGACTGTTAGTCTTTGTCTTCAATGTTGAGGTTATAGATTCTTTTTTAAGATTAATGCACATGCTTTTTTTCACCTCACAGTACTATTCATGATAATATTGAAATGCACCTATTGGAATGGAGATAAAAAATTCAAAGAATTCTTTCAGGTATTTTCTATCATAAAGCATAGAAATATGACCAGAACAAACTGATATTTCAACAATGTCCTCACATTTCCACGTAATCACGACCTAGCTACTCCAACCTGCCACCAACAGCCAACTGTAACCACTTCACCGACTCCACACACAATCAGTGGGTGAATGTGTGGAGACATTCCATAATTTACCCACTGTAAGGTCAACGTTCTGCAAATGCTTGAACAAACAGGAGAAATGCTATATCCTGAACACCCCCCCCTCCCTGATACTTTCCCCCCCTCACTACCCCCCAACCCCTACAAGCCACCCCACCAATCTCCCCCTCTCCCCAAGCCACCCCCACCCCCTAACCCATTAACTATGACAACAGCTCCACTGTAGCACACCTGTTTTAAGCATCTGTGGGTTGCAAACCAAGGCTGAAATCTACATCGTTGATTGCAGAATCCGTTGTGATATCTGCAGAAACAATCGACAGGTGCTGTTCAACGTCCTCAAAAAAACATTTTCGATAGTGTACAAGACCAATGTTCCTTCTTCGTATTGACAAAACTTGTTCATAAAATGATAAACAAAGCTAATGTGGCCACCACAAAGAAGAAATGTATTGACATGCAAAATCAACAAGATGAAATGGACATGAAATGGCCAATCACCACAATGTCTGGATTTATGTTTGTTTACACGTACATTGCATGTGTCAATCATCCCGCTGGTAAAGCAATAACAACCAGCAGTGTCAATAAATTTGTCTATTATAATAATAATTTCCATTGCACTACCAGTGTTAAATTTAATCTAAAGTAGCACTAACCTGCTATCACTTACTAGTAATATATTACTGATATGTTGCCCATGGCAGTAAGGCAATATCAAATAATAGAAAATAAACGACAGGGTAATAACACAGTGCTATGAGCAAACTTTCCAGCATGGATTTGGTGAAATATTATTATTAACATGAAACTTGCAATGAAATTGTAAACATTTCTAGGTGAGCAACAAATAGACCCAGAAAACTTTAGAAGTGGGTTGGTTTATAATAGTGCTGGTATACTGCAATACAGAAATGTCCAATACACATATCGTCAATATAGTATTTTGATCAGAAACAATTATTTCTGGATGTTATCAAAGATCAATTATTCCATTTAAAACATATACTGGTAATAAAACCATTAATATTCAATATTTCAATATAGTAGGAAAGTAACCCTGCAATATAGCATTATGAGCTTGGTTTTGAGCATCTATTTAGCACATCAAAAACCTACACTTTATTATTGTTGTTATGATTAACATTACTATGATTATTACAATAATTATTATTATACTGATTATTATATTTATTATTATTATTATTATTATTATCACATTGATTAGTATAATAATTATTATATTGATTATTATAATAATTATTAGGATTGTTATGAGGTAACATTTGACACATATTTCAGACTGCGCCACGGTGCACACACAGGGCAACAAGAAGAGTGGTGTCTACTACATCAAGCCGAACTGCGCGGCCTGCCCAATCCCAGTGTGGTGCGACATGGACACGCCACCTGGTGGCTGGCTGGTAGTGCAGCGCCGCAAGGACGGCAGCACCTCCTTCAACCGAAACTGGCAGCAGTACAAGGAGGGCTTCGGCGATGTCTCTCAGGAACATTGGCTGGGCAACGACAACCTGTTCCTCCTGTCCAACCAAGACCACTACGAGCTCCGTGTGGATCTGTGGGACTTCCAGGGCAACCGCGTCTACGCTGTGTACCGCACGTTCAAGATCGATGGCGAGCGCGACAAGTACCGCTTGCACATCCACAACAGCGCGGGCAGCGTCAAGGACAGTCTGTACCGGCACAACCGGATGATGTTCAGCACATTCGATCAGGACAACGACGCCAGGAGGGAGGCGCACTGCGCCAGGGAGTGGGAGGGTGGCTGGTGGTACAACAACTGCTGGTTTGCGCTGCTCAACGGACCGTTCCACAACAAGTCCAGCGTGCCCTGGAGGGGGATGGCCTGGAACCATTGGAAGAGGGAGCAGCTGGCCCGGACCGAGATGAAGATCCGGCCCGCCACCAACGAATGAGATGTAGAGAGAGAGAGAGATCGAACAAGATCGAGAGAAAGAGAGGTAAGATTAAAGGGAATCCAGGCAGTGGCTCTGCTCAAAGGCGAACTCTCTTCAAACTCCTCAGGACTTGGCAGATAACGTCACTCCAAAAGGTACTTTCTGTGATCTTCAAAAGGCGGCCATTGAATCCGACCAACCAGATCTGAATTTGCTTCTTTTGTTCTTTTAAGGCTGAGAACCGTCTTAAACATATTTGTATTAGTATTGCTTTGAGAACTTCATGTGAAGAGGATTTTTAAAAAGCACAAGGCGCACAATATTCAAAACATGTCACATGTTACACAAAGACAGAGACAATTCTTCATCAGTGACAATACAGATGAACTTATTCCATTTCAATCTGTGACTTGTTCCGAAAATGGAAATCAATCAATGTCTGTCACAACCATTAGAGCAATCTGCACTTGTCTACAATGACTTCATAATCTAATGATCTTCAATGCGATATGTGGACACTTCATGGTCTAACAGAATGTTCACTTCTCATCCACTTGGCCACCTCAGCACCATACCCAGTTCTTTCCAGCCAACTACAAATCTGAAAGTTTGAGTTCAAATCCCGTCCAGGGACCCACAGTCTCCTCTGCTGTGGAGAAGGGGCCCCACGGTCAGGACACTTTTTTTAGTACGATTTCACGCTCAATTTGTGTTGAGCAAACCCAAATTGAGCATGGAATCAAACTCAAAAATGTTTCATAACCTGGGAATCAGATTCAGGTATACAGAGAATTAGGACGTGATGTCTGAATGCACATGTGCAGTTATAATCCTTGGATTGTCTACACCATCCCATAACAAAGATTGCAACAATATCATTGAAAAACGGTTTTGTTCAGTCAACTGCTACTAAACCCCTCAGTCATTATATATAGATATGACAGGTTGAAACTACATTCATTTCTCTAACCTAACTCACCTCAACTCAACTCCATCCAGTCAAATGTAGACACCCCTGCTACCAAACTTTCATTTCATAATATATCATATATGTATTTCTATTGAAAATCCTGCACAGACAACCATCCCTAATCATCATAATAATTGATAATCTAGCTGCATAACCATCTTTCACAATATACATGATATAGTGTTGTGTATGTTAGCTGCACAACCATTTTACCTAATATAATGATGTATAATCTAGCTGCACAACCATCCTTACATAACATAGGAATGTATAACTTAGTTGCACAACCATTTATTACCAAACATAGGATAGCTGCACAACAAATGATACCCAGCATGGTAAGGTATAACTTAGCTACACAGCCATCTTTACCTAACACAGAAATCTATAACTTAGCTGCACAACCATTTTACCCAACATAGGATTGTATAACTTAGCTGCACAACCATCCTCACCCAGCATAAGAACGTATAATCTAGCGTCACCACCATCGTTACACAATATAGTGATGCATAATCTACCTGCACAACCATCCATCACAAAATAGTGTTGTGTAAGTTAGCTGTACAACCATCCTTATTCAACATAGGATTGTATAACTTGGCTGCACAACCATTTTACCCAACATAGGGATGCATAAACTAGCTACACAACACTCTCTGCACATTATAGTGATGCATAATCTAGCTGCACAACCATCATTACACAATATAGGAATGTATTACCTAGCTGCACAACCATCATTACACAATATAGGAATGTATTACCTAACTGCACAACATAGTGATACATACCAATACATGCACAATAATCCAAAACACAACATAATGATACATCAGCTAGCTGCACAACAATCCTTACACAACATAGTGGTATACAAGCACAACCACACTCTCCCTTTCAGTTAGTTAAAACAGACAATCACATTGCATCCAACATGCATAACAATTGTATTTCCCCCCCCCCCCTCCCCCTCCCTCCCATTAACTGTATGGATGCACATACAGTCACACACATACACTCACATAGTTTAGATAGGCACTGTGAATAATGCACACAGTTGTGACACATACTTCCAACCATAACCACTGACAACCCAATACACTAAACCATACCCACCTCCAAACCATACCCACTCCTCTAAACCACACCTCCTCTAAACCACACCTCCTCTAAACCATGCCCTCGAAACCACAGCCTCTTCTAAACCCTGCCCACCACTCTAAACCACACATAATCCTATAAATTCCCACTGCCATTCTAAATCACACCCATTCTAAACCACACCCATTCAAACCACTCCTTTTCTAAACCATGCCCACTCCACTAAACCATGCCTAGTCATAATACGCACAGTACGGTGAGATATATTCCCCACACCCAGACCCAGAACCAGACCCGGACTTATGGTCTATTCACCGGACCTGGACCCAATTCCCGACAATCTGATTGGAACACACGACCCAAAATATTAATAAAATATTTTCCTAACCATAACACTAATCACATGAGCCAATGAGATATCCGGGGATTGGGTCTGGGTCCGGTGAATATACTGCAAGTCCAGGTCCAGTTCCAGGTCCAGGGAATAGACCCCAACCTACAGTACAGCCAAACCGAATACCAAAGCAATCTTTAGAGTACTTCCATGATACACTCTACGCTGCAGTGACCAGAGTTCACTCTACGCTGCAGTGACCAGAGTTCACTATACGCTGCAGTGACCAGAGTTCACCCCCACGCTGCAGTGACCAGAGTTCTCTCTACACTGCAGTGACCAGAGTTCACTCTACGCTGCAGTGACCAGAGTTCTCTCTACGCTGCAGTGACCAGAGTTCACTCTACGCTGCAGTGACCAGAGTTCACTCTACGCTGCAGTGACCAGAGTTCACTCTACACTGCAGTGACCAGAGTTCAGAGCCGTATATTGCTGTAAGTGCCAGTATTGCTGTAATTATGCACCTTATTTTATGAGTGTGTCATTGTAGAGCATTATACTTGACTTTGCTCAAAATAGCATAATATATTTCAAATGTTTGAATCAATATATGAAATGTTTACATAACCCTTATCTTTTAAATATTAGTTAAACAGGATTTAAATGTCTTCCTAGTGTACCCATATACATATATTATATAATGCTTCTTTTATATTTCTTTTTTATATTAAACTGATTTATGGTTCGGAATTAAATTTCATATCAGTAAATAATGAATGCATGTATAATTTTCTACTGAACAAATAATGTTGTAAGTGTCGATCGATAAATGGTCTGGATCAACAATAATATTAGATCACAAATTTGACTGTCACAACTAGCAATTAAGAATTTAATTTTAACGAATTCACTAAAATTGATGTGCCTTTCTTTAATTGAATTCTCAACCCATAGGTGCTTATCAGTTTTAACTTGTATATGTATATTTTTGGTGCTATGTTGTTTGGAAATGCATTTTCGTTTTGAAAGTTATACATTGTTAAAATTATACTAGCAATGTAGAATGGTGTTAGTAATTAAAAATCATTGAAAAACCTCTGTTGACATTTTTTGTCAGTATAAAGAGATTGTAAAAGTATGTGAATGAGCTTCAGTATTCATGGTATGATGGTCTGCTTTGAGTAGGAGGAGAACGGACACACACACAGACACACACACACACACACACACACACAGACCATCAGACAACACACACACACATATAAACACACACACACACACATACACACTTTCCTTTTTTTATAATTGGAGTTTAAAGCTGCTTTCAATATTCTTTCACTTATATCACAGCTTGTCAGTGTAGGGCAGGAGGAAACCCGTAATATCAGTAGCGCTGAATGTTGCAGTAAACCTGCGAGCACCAGCTGGTACTGACAGACCAAGGATGATAACTGCATTGCCAGTCTACAGACAGCACATCCTATCAATATCAGGTCAGAAAGGTAACTTTCACAAACATTGATGCAGGGCCCCCAGGGCGGGATTTGAACCATGAACCTTTGGCTCCAAAATTCAACATTCTACAAACACACACACAACACAACAAATACAGAAACAGACACCATGAATTCAAACAAAATGGGAAGAAAAACAGGCAATCATAGCTGCACTGTAAATTCTTTCATGTCACAAAAACAATCCTTCCTTAGATCTCCTGCGATATAACAATAAAGAAAATTACATTATATATTTCAAATTGGATCTAATTTCATTGCAGTCCTTTGAGCTCATGTTGTTAAATGTCAAAGAACAACACAGTTGATAATGTCCCAGAACGATGCAGTTGATAAAAGTGATATTGTTAACCTTATGGATGCCTTGGGGTTGTAGCAAAGTAAAAGAAGCATACGATAGAAAAAGTAACTGCTGTTTTCTTCTATAATAATCTGGCAGTGAGATTACAAAACCTTTTGAGTATGATTTCATGCTCAAGCTCAAATTTTATATGGGGATTTGTGAACAAAACTTTGAGCTGACCATGAACTCGTACTAAAAAAGGTTTCGTAATGTTGATGCCTGGGGTTAAGGGTGTGACATCGTGGAATTAATTTAACCCTCACCATGCTGAAGGCAACCGGAGATGCCCTAAAGAGAAGTGCCTGTGCCTAATCCAGCAGGGAGAGGGTTTTAATATTGTGATTCACACCATGGAGATAATAAGGTGACACAATGGAGATAATTAAAAGGTGCCATTATCAAGTTAATAATGTGACACCATTTCTCTTATCTTTATTACAATTCATGGTATTGTTTCATGAAGATTTCATATCCACTAAGAGATGTGCTTTTGTAGTAATGAACAAATAAGATAGATAAGAGAGCGCCACGGCCTCTTAGGGGATACCAGAGCTTCAAGAAACAATACCCAGAACACTCAATCATTAACAGTAAACTGCAATAACACCATATCTGTTTAGTGCTTGTAAAGGGAAGCTTGGGCTGCATACTCCATAGGAAGGTGAGAATGTCAAGTGCCTCCACATTGGTAAATTTGCATCTTATGGAATCTAACAAAAACTGAGGTTACGAAACCTTTTGGACTACGATTTCATCCTCAACTCAAATTTCATTTAGCAATTTGTGAACAAAACAACTCAAAAATGTTTCATAACATTTCAAAAAGATCATCATCATCATCATCATCATCAATCATTATCATCATCATCATGCACATTTATTTATATAGTTTAAATATCCAGAACAACTGCTCAAATGCATTTTTGGGGAATGGGTAGACAAGGATCATCCATACACTTCACAAAAGAAGAGAGTTTTTAGTTTTTTCTTGATTAATCAAAATGATCCAACAAGTAGCTTTCCAATCAAGTACAGTAATTACCAGCCACACACAGAATGATCTCAGGAGTAAGTCATCGCATCCTCCCATCGTAAAAGGCCACTGTGTAGCATTCTGCTCCCAACCGACAGACACCTCTTGCCACTTCCCACCTCCAGCCAATGCACATACCCCGACCCACCTCTTCTCTCTCACACACACACAGACACAGACACAATAGATGCACCTGCGTGCATTGTCTGCATCTCTTCCGTGCACATGTACCGGGAGACGGGGGCAGACTGACCGTGCGTTCCTCCCACAGGTAGAAATGCCATTGTCTAATGGCAAAACTTTTGATAATTCTATCATGCATCGTCCCGAGAGCAGGAAGTACTTCATCATGTTGATATAAGCATTAGGCCTACGTGTCTGTTTACAGTTCGGCCATGATGATTGATTGTGTTTTTTCTTCGACATTCGTATTAGAAGTTTAGATGTACAATGTTACAAATTGATTTTTAAAAATATATTTCCTGTAATAATATTTGTTGTCAGGAGGTGACATATGATTGTGTTTTTCTTTAACATGAAGGAAGTTAAAAATCAGACAATATGTAAATATTACACATTGATAAAAGACATTAATTATTTCCTTTCGTATTTTTCTCATGAGCTCATATGGAGTCACAATAGCAAGCTGACTATGAATGACCTCACCTTTATTTCACAAGCTTGTATATTCCTGAAAATGAATTTAAATGACTGCAATGGCTTCCTAAAATAAAAAATGCTCTCTCTTTAAAGTTCAGAAAGAAACACCCAACACTGTTGATCCAAATAGATTATCCTTGCCACATGAGATGCAATCTTTTCTAGATTTAAAGATTAAAAGCAGGTTGAAATACTTTCAAATATTTCAAATACTCATCAGTCTGTGTAATTATTTCTGCTCTGAAACCACAGTGTCGGACCCACATAGATATTGTACCTAACATCTAGCACTTCTTATCCTACCATAAAATATCATCCAATCTTGCCAATTTTCCAGATGAACGAATCATGCAAGTGCCCACCACAATAACTCAGTTACGATAGCTTTGAGGTAGGGATCTGATAACAACCGTAATTATCAGGCTGGTGTTTCAATTGATTGTAGTAATGCGATGTCAATGGGGATCAGACAGCTGACAATTACAAAGCAAAAATGAAGATTTCCTGGTTGTGGTAAAAATGAGTTAGTGGGATTTGTATGCAGTTTTCTTCCCTACAATATTAAAAATCTCAGCAAGATCTGCTTAGAGGAAAATCAGAAGCATCAAAGAACCAGGAGCTCATTTACCACCCAGAGTCACCACCCAGAGGTCACCACCCAGAGTCACCACCGCTGGTGCACTTGAACTAACACTGACAACTGCACCATCTGCACTCAACTGTCTACCATCTTCACTTCACTGTCTAGTATCTGCACCGGTACGGTACTACCACCTGCATGTCCATTGTCTACAATCTACACCTTACTACCATATTCACCTCACTGTCTAGTATCTGCACCTGTACCGTCTACTATCTGCACCATGCACCTCGCTGTCTACTAACTACACCTCAGTGTCTTATAGTATACTGGAGTACTTGGTTGACATAACTGCATCTCACTGTCTACTATCTGCACCCCACTGTCTACTATCTGCACCCCACTGTCTACTATCTGCACCGATTTGTAACTAAAATATTTGATAGCACAACAATGAGCGTATCATGAACGTAGCAACAACACATAGAAACGTATTACGGTCGCACAAAATGTCCCCTACAACTGGTGTGTGACTGGTGTCTGACTGTGTACTGATGTACACTAATTAGGCTCTCAATACGTGCCTCTCCTGTTCTTATTGCATTGTAACTGCGCTGCTACTACGCTTTATGGGCTTGTTTCCACTCAAACTATGTCCACACTGCACTGCCACTGAGACTATGACGCGCACTATACATCCAAGGCATTGTTCAGACATTGGCAATAGGTTCACAGTGTGTTCTTATTACGATCCCACTTCCACTGAGGCCACCCCCCACCATACACATTTTGGTATAAATACAGCTTGAATGACATCATCTATACACAACCAGTGTGAATCTGCTCTTCACCATGGTGGCAGACAGGCAGAATGTGCTAATTGTCATGACTGCTATGACATACATGCTGGCACAACAGAAAGTACACTGTGCTGACACAACAGAAAGTACACTGTGCTGGCACAACAGAAAGTACACTGTGCTGGAACAACAGAAAGTACACTGATGCCCTCAGATCACAGGAGCCTCTATCTATACATGCTGCACATGTGCAGTGAACGAGTTGAAAACGTATTGAGAGCGTAGTGAGAGCGACTTGGACGTACTGAGAGCTCACTGAGAGTGCACTGAGCGCAGTGGGAGTGCATTGATTGTCAAACTGGGAACGCATAGGGTCACAGTGACAGCATAATAAGCGAGTCAAGAGCGTACTGTAAGCTACTGTAAGCTGTCTGGTGTAATGGATTTCACAATTTTCAGCGATGTCACTGCACTTTGTTGAACGTTTTCTAAGTCCAGGAGCGCAAAGCGGTTGCCTAGCTGATCGCAGTAGAGTGTGGCAGGGGCATTAAATTAATAAATACTAGTATAAATAATGCACATCATTAATCATATTAAATTAATAAATATTAATAACTACGGTGCACTCTGTCATTACCGCCATCTTTGTACTCCGGCAATCTGCGTATATCGGCATACTTTCAAAGTCCCGGCCAGTGACCGTGCATTTAACATTAGTTAACGTTTGAATAAACCGACATCTCTCACTTCCGTATACTGGCATCATAAAAGCGTACCAGATGCGTTATTCTACTACTAATTTATCTTGTATAAACCGGCTTAGGAGTCAAATTATGAAAACAATGGCTGCCATTTAGTTGGTCAGTCGCAGTACACAATTGATCAAATGGGTTACTAGTAATTGGCCTACATGGATACTCATTGAATAGCTCATCTTTGAGTTAACCGGCTTAAAATTCCGGCAATCATTGTGAAAACAATATTGGCAGCCATTCAATTGGCCGTCCCGGTCCCATGTCTTATATTTGAAGGTAACTTAGAATACACAGTTGATCAATGGGAACACAGTTGATCAATGGGATTACTATGTATGACTCTTAAGTGGCTGTTCTTTGAATTAAATTTGACATAATACATTTAAATACGCATTTGTAGGTGTGTTTTTTTCACATAGTGCTAGATTGCTGGTATCATCATCATCATCATCATCATAGCAGGACGACCAGCAAAACGTAAGCATGTTGAACTGTCGTTAGCATGAAGATTGAACTGCAAGCCATGCATGACCTTGAGCCAAGTCCAACGGAACTCTTGATAAACTGAATACAATAATCCAGTACTCTCTCAAAACCAGCATATTATCTTATTGCCAGAGTGCATTGTATAATGTATTTCATATTTATCCTCTAAAGAAGTATTTTCTTTTAAGTAATTGTCCATATGTATTAATTGCATACAATTTTACATTGTCAGGAATCTTTTAGTACTTTTATATCATCCATCTGCTCAGAACATATTGACCTCCTTAAGAACTTTCTGTACTAATGGAATGCATAACATTTCTGACTATGTTCTATGTCATACACGTCTCAGTATCATTCAAACATACACAACAAATCAAATATAACAACTCACGTTTCTACACTGTAGTAATAATTCCAGCTGCTACAACATAATGTTTGCACATGATACAAATAAAAATAAATAAAATAATATTTAAAAAAATATTATTTATTTACAAAATCGGCAAGTACCTCCCTTGTAGGTCTATATATCTGCCATATGTTTTACAGTCGTCATTCCGGCAAATGGAATATTTCTTGGCTATCACGGTTGTAGCGGATCTTGAAAACTTGTATCCGCATCACATAAAACGTGATCTCGATTCTTATCAATAAACAGAGAGTTATGAAACGTTAATGGCCCGGTACCTTTAACAACAGTACAACCTGTTAACACATCTGTAGAAATACATTACAGTGATTTATAGCCATTTAATTCGTTGCTTACAAAGGACAAAAAAAATAGTCCCCGGCACCCCCCAAAAGAAGTAGTTCCCATGATTATTTGACGACATTAAACTTCTATGCGATTGGCTAACTTGCACTCCATGGTATCACTCACAGTCTGAAGCAAAATACTTTGAATATGATTAAAACATAAGAAAAGGAAGATAAATTCTTCTGAATGTGTCAAGCGTGACGCATAGCTAGATTTTATTTTTTTCATTTTACAAAATTCAATTTCTGTCGAGTCATAAGTTTCCCAGTCCAACACAGTTCACCTAGATAGAATATGATTGACTGCAACTAAATCCATGAAAAATAAGTTGGAAAAATGTCACGGTTAGCACACTGGATTCTAAGGTTTTAACCCAGCATCCAATAAACACATTTTGCCCTATCAGTCGAGCCAGTGTTATACATAAGCATTACTGGAATGGTATCACTTTGGATCATTATATGAATAAATATATATTTAATATTGCATTATTTCACAAAAGTCATGCTGCTGTATCATAAACATTTATGTACTCATATATTTTTCCATTTCAAATTTTCTTTCATATAGGTTTTATAAAACCTACAACCATCATCTTGGAAGCCATGATGTTAACCCTTGTAAATTCACCCAAGCTGCTTTCTGATTAATATTAACCCTCTTAGTGCCAAATTAATCCAGAACATTTCTTGATATTATAAAACTCTTGCAGAGTCAAAACACTTCAAAACACATTTCATGTTTTGCTTCTGATTAAAACGGCTAAATGACCCTTTAGCTTAGTTCCGGGTCACAACCCAGTACACATTGCTATCCTATCAAGAGTGTAAATATGGTTATATGAGCTCCATCCAATTCTTTGTAATAAAATCACACATTTCATGTTGAAGTGATGCAACCTACTCATCTGCCACTCAGACTGTCTGGTATGTTTAAACCATCTTCTCCAAACCCCCCAAAAAGTGCCTTGTTCTCCCTAGTTTCTAAAATTCCAACCTCAAACACAAAACATTTTATTAAATAATTGCTGAAATATTTCTATTTTTATTTTTTTTAGTTTCCTTCAAGTTTCTGTCACAATATATCCAGAACTACACAAATGTCAGCAGATGCTGGGTTAATGAGAATGTACCCAAAAGTCCTTTTTCATACACTAATCATCATGCATACAGTACAGTTGTGAGGACAGTGCAGCTGTCAAAATTGATTAATATCATATAGAAAAAAGCAAGGAGAGAGAAATGAACCCTGCTAGACCTCACTCATGAAGTCTTTCAGTTCCATGATAATCATGTAATAGATACCTTTTTTTTTAAAATGACAGCTATACAGATCAAAACCCAAGTCTTTGCACACCAGGATAATGCTATTTTACATAAAATGTGTGGCAACAGTAGCCCAATATCTTCATTCATCTCGGGCTTCTTATAAAATGGTTCACTCATTCCATATAGCCGAGGAAATTTGGTACTCCTGATACAATCTTGTCATTTGACACCAATGTAAATAGAAAACAATAAAATAATAGTCAAAGGCTGTGTAGATCAAAACCATCTTATCTTCCTGAAAACAGGACCATTAGTTTACGGACATTTTCTGGAGATCTACAAAGGCACATCAAGCAGTTTAATACAGCTTGGTGTGCATTTTTCTTGTATTTCAAAACTGGACACAACAGCCAGTATGATACAAGTCTCCAATTAGGATAGATGGTGGTGCCCAGGCAGGATACAGGTACCCAATCATGATGCAGATTCCCAATCATGATACAGGTCCCCAATAATAATTGATGTAGGTTCCCAATTAAGGTAGATTTTCCCAATCTGGAAACATGTCCCCATTCAGAATACAGGTTCCCAATCAGAATACAGGTTCCCAATCAGTAATCAATCCCTATTAAGGATGTTTGTCCCCAATTAGGACACAGATTCCTAATGATGATAAAAATCCCCAATCATGATACATGTCCCCAATCATGATACAGGTCCTGAAAAGGGGTACAGGTACATGGTACAGATCTCCAATAAAGAAACTAGTAAATCATGATGCAGTAATCCAATCAGGGAACATGTTCTCAATCATGATTCCCAATCAGATCCCCAATCGACTACATGTTCCCAATCTGGATACAGGTCCCTAATCATGTTACGACTCAACAATCATGTTACCATCTAATCTAAATGTGTGAATCTTTACAATTTAGCGGAGACATGGAGTCTTCCCAGCTCTGATAAAGTCACATGTCTTACCTGGAGTTTTCCTGGTGAAGGTCGTCGTCATCCAGGTTGACCACGACGATGACCAGGAGTTTGCCCATATCCACCAGCTCGTTCAGCCCGCCCCCAGCCACCCGCGGGAACGCCGAAAATCGCTCCCGGTTCACCCAGCGGTCCAGCGAACTCTTCCGGATTACACCTTCCTCGTCTGAAGGGAACACGGGAGTGGTAGATGTCAACATCCATTTGAAATCAAGTCACACGAGATCCTAGTTGTCGACATATGTTGATAGTATTACTATTGATCTTACAGACAGGATTGTAACTGCTTTGGAAAAGATTGAGTGAAGTATTGTTTAACATCGTCGCTGCAGACATTAACCCTCATTATGTAATTACCTACTTCGGAAAAAAAAAGAATAGCGTTGAGAACAGGTACTGGGTCCAGTTGCACGATGCTCTTGTAGGCTACAATAGTTGTAGGGACTTGCAACTGCCATTACAGTAGCTGTAGCACTGAGCAAGAGCTTCGTGCAACCCAATTCCAATTGTAGAAGGCTCTACAATTGGACTTACAACTATTGTAACGCTACAAGATTGTCGTGCAACTGGATCCCGGTCCTAATGCCATACTTCTGACTATAATTTAAAGCAACGTACCTTCATATTCGTACTGTTTTCCATCCTTAAACACTACTACAGTCGGATTACCTTTCAACTCCACTTTCTGAAACATAATCATTTAGATCTTCATGTATTGTTTTCATTAACCTCCCTTCTGTTGGTGATGACAATACAGAGCAGTTACTGTGACGACCCAACGGGGAGAGAATTAAAGGCCCAAGGACCAATTTGTTTTACCATGTATAGATAATTAACAAACTAGTATCCAAATGGATGATTGAATTATTGAATAATATCACTTGTAGCAATTCATTGGCTATAGCCATGGCAAACCTGATCGGCTTTGTGATAAACTTAAGAATCATAAACAAATTCTGAATGAAGCGGAGCCTGCTTTAGTGATGTTAATAAACAACAAATAAGATTCTATATTGTCCAATAAACATGAGCACTCACAATTTTTTCCGGTATAACTTTTCTTGAGACTGCATAGAAATATCCCTGTACAATATATTTATCTGCAACTGTGGAATACATATTCTGGAAAAGAAATAGCAATAAAATTTGAAAATACAGACTGATGTATCAAAACAGAATGATGCAGATCAAGAAGACAAAGCAAAGACAATAGCAATACTGTAAAATGGTTTTATTTTGTGCCTCGCAATTCACCATTTGTAGTAGTAGTAGTAGCAGCAGTAGTAGTAGTAGTTATTACTAAAGAGCTGATAAGTAAGTGTCTCGATTGGTCAGGATTTTACTCCAAATAGTAGTCTTACAATGTACCGTTGTTTAGAAATGGCGATTTAATTACCTTGTCTTCTATCTAGCAAAGAAACCAGTAGTACTAGAATGTTAATTTTTAAAACACAATCCAATAACAGACATTCTTGGGAAGAGATTATTCTTGGAAATAATCCAGAAACATATATGATTTTCTATAAAAAATACATTATTTGCAAAACTTGTGAATCCAGGACATGTGATATTTTATGAATGCTTCTATATTGAGAATTGACTCAAACCCGAGATTACGAAACCTTTTGAGTACGGTTTCATGCTCAAAATAAAATTTTATATGAGAATATGCAGGGGGGAAAATAATTGAGGAGCATGAAATCGTAATAACAAATGTTTCATCATCTCAGGGTCAGACTGTGGAGGGTGGAGTGAATGTAGTATAACTTTACCTATGTCAGTTGTTATTATTGTTCATATGTAATATATAGCTCAAAAATATTTGCAAGAATGCCCCAAAACATGATCAAAACAAATTGCTTATTCTATCAATCAGTCTTTTAAAATGCACACGTTGCGTGATAGCTGAATGTGACATCACATGTCAAAAAGCTCAACCTTAAGTGTTTTATATGCCGACAACAACCTTCAGTGTAAATGTAAACAAACTGGGAATGGGTCTGATTTCTCGATAAATCATCATATTGGAGAAAGTTTAATCACTGTTCATGGTGTAATATCATATCTTCTATGCGTTCTCTACAAATGGAGGATTCTATTAGAGAACCCCAGTGTATCGTTTCCAGGCGTGTAGCGGCCTATACACAGATACGCATACGAAACCACAACAATTTCCTGGCCAATTTAAAAAAACAAAAAAACATTAACATTACAGTACTAACCCTAGCTACGCCCATGGTTTCACAAATTTCTCTTATCCAATATGTGACCATAGCACTCTCGCAAGTGTATGATCCCCATGTATAAGAGATCGCTACAAGATCGCTACAAGAGCGCTACAAGATTGCTACAAGATCGCTACAAGATTGTTATGGTCTGTTAGTAGATAAAAGATCTTCGTGAAACAAAACCCAAGATGCTTGTGATATTTTATAAATGCTTCAACAGAGCAATCAAAATTAAGCTTACAAATAGATCCTCGTCTAGACTGTCTTCGCCAATGTAGAGGAAAAAGACGCTGTCACTGTGTTGACTTTTAGCCTCATTAAATTTCCCGATGCTGGCCAACTTTCTAACAGCAGGGCTGAAATAACAACAACAAAATAATCAAACTAATACCATCGGTATTCTAATCATGAACAAAAACAATGTGTACTAACGTGAGATAATTTTGTAAAGTGGAGATAATTTTGTAAGTGGAGATCATTTTGTAAAATTTTGTAAGTGGAGATAATTTTGTAAGTGGAAACAATTTTGGAAGTGGAGATAATTATATGTAAGTGGAGATAATTTTGTAAGTGGAGATAATTTTGTAAAATTTTGTAAGTGAAGATAATTTTGTAAGTGGAAATAATTTTGGAAGTTGAGGTAATTTTGTAAGTGGAGACATCTTCTATAGAAAGAACATGACATCCCTCAACAAGTGAAGTTATTTGCCATGAGGGAAAAAATACAAAAAACCCTTAGCTGGGTCTAAACGTTCAGTCAGTAGCAGATATAGAGGTGAGTTTCATTAGTCAACTTTCTCCAACCCAACCTTGAGCGAAGTGATTAGAGCCACACTGCTACAGTCCACCAAGCTGTGAATGGGTACCCAATAGGGTGAGATTGAATTGTGAATGCTAACCTTCAAGCACCTGTAATTTTAGCTTGGGTTGTATACTACACAGAAAGTTTAGAAGGTGAATTGAGTGCACACTAACTGATCCAATGACCTAGCACTATGAGCAAGCTTTGGAGCATGGAGTTGGCTCAATTATAAATCAGGCATGGCAACAGAAAATTGTGACTTCAGCTGAAAACTGTCCAGTGCAAATAAATCAACCCCTGAACAAATAAATCAGCAGATTTCCTGCCCAATAGATGCACACATAGTACTTAACTCGAAAGTAACTATTAGTGTAGACATCATACATTCACTCGCCTTTTCCTCCGTCATAAACTGACAAGCTGAAATATGAGTTAGTGTGAGTGAGTTATTGTTTTACGTCACAGCAGGAATCTTTCACCGATACACGATGATGTGGAATGAGTGAAATAATCTTGAAAGCAGCACTAAACCTCAATTCAAACCGTATCAAAACCAACAGGAACAAAAATGTTATATCTTACCCTTGAGCCCGCTTGGCAAACTCCACAATGTCTTCTTTCGACCGATCGCCTCTGTGAGTGTACACTGTATCTTTACTTATACTGGAAGCAAAATCAATAGAATATTCAGGCAAGGCAACAGACAATTGTGATTTCAGCTGGATAAATAAGGGCTTCAGGTACCAGGGTAAATAAATCTACACCTGGACAAAATAATCAGGCGATTTCTGGCATACACAGAAAATTGCCATATTAACTCACAACATTGACGAATTGCCATGCCTGCATATTAACTTACAACACTGACAAATTGCCATGCCTGCATATTAACTTACAACACTGACAAATTGCCATGCCTGCATATTAACTTACAACACTGACAAAT
>JAUTBT010036508.1:0-17944 GCA_032361225.1 Lepetodrilus schrolli
CAATGTCTATCTAGCCAACATATCTAGCTAACATCTACAGCCAATATCTATAGCCAACGTCTATGGCCAATATCAATCCAATATCTAGCCAACATATCTAGCCAATATCTATAGCCAATATCTATAGCCAACATCTATGGCCAATATCAATCCAATGTCTATCTAGCCAACATATCTAGCTAACATCTACAGCCAATATCTATAGCCAACGTCTATGGCCAATATCAATTCAATATATCTTAATCAACATCTATCTAACCCAAGGCAACATCTATAACCAACATATATCTAGCCAACATCAAGCCAACATTAAGCCAAAACATCAAGCCAACATACATGTAGCCAATATCCAACGAACATCTATCTAGCCAACATATAGCCAACATATAGCCAATATATCTTAATCAACATCTATCTAGCCAACATGTCTAACCAAAGCCAACATCAAGCCAACATCTATAACCAACATATTTCTAGCCCACATTAAGCCAACATTAAGCCAAAACATCAAGCCAACATACATTTAGCCAATATCCAATGAACATCTATCTAGCTAACATATATCCATCTAACATCTATCTAGCTAACATATATCCATCTAACATCTATCTAGCCAGCATCTAACCAACATGTGACATTGATGCTGGCAGGAACTGATGCTGTCTGGTAATGTAACAAAAACGTTTGCAGGGAATGCATGCTGCACATTTAACCTCCCAGTCAGGTGGCAACCAGAGATGCCCTATTGAGGTGTCATCTGTTAAGGAGAATGTGAATATGAGGAATTTACGGATAATTGCTTGTATAATATTTGTATACGAGGAAGGTTTTCCTTGGCAAATGGGCATCAGAATCATTTTCATAATTTTCAATAATGTTTTCAATATGATTTAATTCTGAAACATTACAATAATGAATTGTTAAGAAATCCTCACAGTGGCATTTAGCATTGAAAAATGTAGTTATTCTGTGACAACTGTCAGCATCAATGCACAGTAGTTTGAACAATTAGCTACCCACTGACATGACAGTTTGGTATTGCTGTCACAGAAGGGTTGGGATACTGCAGGTGGTAGCATGTCACACCTAGGGATACTGCAGGTGGTAGCATGTCACACCTAGGGATACTGCAGGTGGTAGCATGTCACATCTAGGCACATATTTCTCTGTGGTAGAGAGGTTTCACATGCAGGAGAGATGAAGTGATTATCTACCTGCTATTTTATGTTATCTAGACATTCTGCTTACAAAAAATATGGCCTCTTTAAAACACCATTCATCACTGATAGAAAAGTTGATAATATGATTTATTTGTTAAGCACTAAGAGATATTTTTGAATAGACTGCTGTGCTTAAAATAACATCATGTCCACCAATGCTATGAAGCCAGATCACATTTAGCCAGTAGATTATAGATAAAATAATATTTATAATGTCAGATGTTGAGCATGAATTTTGCTCTGGCTACTTTATTAAACTTTAGATTAGGGAGTTCTCAAAACAAGATGAGGTTTATGACCCCTTTCTTCAAGAGGTCAACTTCATTTCATCAATGGTACTTTTTTTCTCTTAACTTCATTCTTTTACCATAAACATGTTTCCTGAGAATGTAAGGTTGTCTAACTTTCCAGAATTCTGGTTGTCAGGTTAAATCTTTCATTTCATGGAATTAGTTGCACAGGTGGCAGTCCCAGAATACAAGTATATAGACAAACACATGCTTATTCTCTTCCAATCAGTTTGGAAATAGTCGTACAAAAAAAGCCACAAAATCCATTGCTTACTGTCTTGTTGAGTCTCCACTATTTTAAGATCTCGCTCAAGGTAACTGTATGTCTACATCTTTGCAATGAGGTTTGTGAATTAGCTCATTAACAAGTGTGAGTGACAGTGAGCTTGTAGGCTTCACGTTATTACCTGGATTTATTTGTCTGTCAGTAAATTGGCTTAGTTTTCTTCCAAATACATAGATCTGAGAAATGCATTCTGCATCTGTCACATAGTTGTTGAAATACACTAGACCAGCTGAGGATTATCACACTGGAGTATGTTCTTTTCACATTGTAGTATGGTTTATCACATTGTAGAACGATTTTATCACATTGGAGTATGTTCTTTTCACATTGTAGAATGATTGTTATCACATTGGAGTATGTTCTTTTCACATTGTAGAATTATTTTGATCACATTGGAGTATGTTTTCACATTATAGAATGATTTTATCACATTGGAGTATGTGATTTTCACATTGTAGAATGTTGTTTTCACATTGGAGTATGTGATTTTCACATTGTAGAATGTTGTTTTCACATTAGAGGTTATGGTTTTATCACATTGGAGTATGATTTTATCACATTGGAGTATATTTTCTTTTCGGATTGGAGTATGGTTTTATCATGTTGTAGTATGGTATTGTTGTTTTATATACGTGACTGGAACACTCAGTGGTAAATGTTCGTCTCATTTGCTATGTACCTCACCTATATAGTAGGGTTAATTTTAGACAGATATTGTTTTGAAAACTGGCAATATGTTATTCTACTGAGGACATTAATATCTTTGTCATATTTCCATTATGTTATCCTCAGTTCTACTTACAACATTATCTATCATCTATTTGATGATGGTGACCTCATATCTTGTACCTTCATGTCTGCGACCTCTTCCAATCTCTGCTAATGTTCTTATGTTAAAAACATACCTACTATCAACTTTAAATACCATTTCTACTATTGACTTTCGGTTAAAGCAATACAATCACAAATATTGGTCGTCATCTTTGACTGTTTTAGTCAGTTTGCAGATTATGTACTGTCTATCTCTTTGCAGAAATGTTTATTTTTGTTCTGTATTTTAGGAAGAGTTAGATGGCTTTCTTTATGCTTATAATTGTTGTTTTATAGGATTCATATGTAGCATATCGGTGCTTTATAGACCATTACATTTTCTGATTACGGGAAAAATACTTCAATAAAATTGTAAAACTATCGATAGAAGATTGGATACCGGTATTAGAAATATATAGCTTGGTGAATAATGTGGAGAGATCGAATACTAACTAATGTACAAATGATAAAAAATATTTAAAAAATAATTAAAATATGAAAATATTGAAAACCAGTGGGACCTGCAGAAAATGTAGCTTGTTACCCAATATACTTGTGTAGACAAATCAAATGTACACACTAGTTCTTTCATGTAAAATATGTTTGACCATGAAACATGTCAACAAACTATGATTGTATATTTGCATGGATTGCTAAACTGTCAGAAGTTAATTTATGAAAAGTTACACAAAATGTTATACAAAATTGGTTACACAAAATGTAAAAGTAAATATGCTACCTTTCCATGCCTTTTATCATAAGTGAAATTGAACAAAAACATGCCTTTAACAAGGTTTTTAACAAGGATCTGCAGGAGCTGCACGACACTCCCCTACACTCCCCTACACTCCCCTACACACCCCCACATTAACAACAAGAACACATGTGATGTATTTTTGTCATGCTCAGCCCACATTTCATAAATTAACTTCTGACAGTTCAGCAATCCATGCAAATATCTGCCACCCCTGGCATATGGTAAGTAGATACAGTTCACCAAAAAATTATTATCTAATTACAAATATACTATGTATTTGTGTAGACATATACCAAAAAACTATGTAAGTGATATATTAATGACTATTTTTTAGGCAGGTAATTGCAACTAAATCTGCGCATATGGATTGGAAATTACATGCTGCTAAGACCAAATTGTACGCAGCTTCTGGGAAGTTCTTAGAAGCCAATCTTGGCATACGTATTTTTAATAAATACATCAATACAATTACTGTACAGATATTCTCACCTCGAAATTTTAAATTTATTTCCAATGACCCAAAATGATCATTTGAAGAGAGGCTGCATCTCGCTCGTTATGCACATATTATTTGGTGATCAATTACATGATTTGGTTGCCATATTAAAATGCATTAGAAGACACGCATGACTGAAGTTTAAAAAAAAAGGAGACTGTACCTGATTATCATCGCAGACCACACATCCTAGGATGTGCACATTGGTTACACAAAATGTAAAAGTAAATATGCTACCTTTCCATGTTTATTTTCTTATGTTACGCGAGCGTGTACAGAAGATTTCATGCTTGCATATGTACATTTAAAAAAATAGTGTAGGTTACATTCTCACACACGGTGAAAAGATTTAGGTAACAATTTTGCACATGCTGTGTCTAATTTAAATTTGTTTGATTTATTGACTATTTGGTTATCGTGTTTTAGAATATATCAAAGATCTTACCTTCATAAGTAATTTTCCAATTGGGTTTTGCAGCTGTTTCAGGTAAATCCTAATATATCCAATGCTATGGCGCTCCACCTGCAAATAAAAGGAAAATATAACATGATGTCTAAATAGTGAGGATCAGGTATTTTCATTATATTGATTGTATTTTTGAAATGTAGGAATCGGTAATACTGCACCACAGTTACTTTAAAAAAAATTATGGCAAGACTTCCTTTTGCCTAGGTCTGTACTTTTATTTCAAACTTGAGCGATTATGTACGAGAACTTCAGAAGTTATTGGTGCACATTTGGTTTGCACCCTGTGTCTTCTGTCATTGAAACGATTATTTTTTTAGGTCTCCCTTGATAAGCTCTGACTAGTTTTTGTAGAATGTTTTATGGGGAAATGAGAAAAACATAGAGGGAAAAGGCTTGAAGGGCAAAGCATATTCTGTCAGCACAAAAATGTCCGAGCTACTAGAGTTTGTAATGATTACATCAGTAACCTGCTGCTACAGCTAGAAGGATAGGTTCCATGTCTAGCATGATTTCTTAGTTATAGACTATAACAGTATTATTTGATAGACTACGTATAATAATCGAGGAAGCAACATGCTGAGATGATCATTTAAATGTGTGTGTATTGCAGATTGCAATGAAATGCAATATCATCAATTTCATTCTTGTATTATTTAACATAAGCTCTACAGGACTGTACTACCCTGGTTTTCTTATATACTCAGCAACATTAATTAAGGGCCAGGAAACTTTGGATATATATATTTAGCTTAATATAATTTTAACAACAAAGAATTTCCAAACATCTACAGGATCCTGGTAGTCATCAAGAACTTGCAGACACGTTTATACAGAAGAATACAACCAGGTTCTTCCATTGGTTCCAAATTTGGAAGAAAGCTTCCCCACAAAATATCTGCCAGACCTTGATTTATTTTGTTGAGTATATATTGAAAGAGTTGAATTCCCACAGCATAGGAATTTGATTATCTATCTTGAGATGGATTTTTTCCAGAGGAATCTATGCTGTACATCAACACTTCCTGTCTTTAATTGACAGCTGACATGTACAGTTTGAATTCCAGCTTTTGTTTCCAGTGATTGTTTTGAGAGCTGGGGATTTCAACTTGGCCAATATATGTATTTTACAGTTTTTTGCATTTTCTTTCAAGGACATTTCTCCCAAACCTTGCATACAGATCTCTGTAAGTTCTGTGTGTTCTGATAAGAAATGATTAACTAAATTAATGAAATCCCACTAGCCTTTTTGAACATACAGATTTAAATTCATAATATTGTAACAACAAAGAATTTTCAAACCAAACATACCCCCCCCCCCCCCCCAATAAATATCTGTTGGCCCTTAATTAGTTTTGTTCAGTATACCGGTAGTGTCTTTCTGTATTTCCACCAATTGATTGACTTCATAAGTGTAATTATTTATTTGGCATATGTTGTTTATCTTATCATCTTTGCTTGTCAAGTGGGCAGTGTAATAAACCAATTTGACCAGATGTGACAAATCTGAATATTATTCTCTTCAACAATCTGCATTTTGCTCAGTCTCCTGAAAAATTACAATATTAATCAGGATTTTTGCAAATACTATGTCAGAACCACTCATTGTTGCACATACTTCCATACGTTGATCGTCACTTGTGTCCTACTCCCACCACAGATTGTATACATCATTGGGCCCCATGATTATGAAACTTTTAAAGTACAATTTCATGCTCAAGGTCAAATTTTGTATGGGGATTTGTGAACACAACTTTGATTTGAGCATGAAATTGTACTAAAAAAAATGTCTTTGAATGTCGGGGCAGGATTCATCCTCAATGGTAAAGACAAAAAACAACAACGAATGATGTTGTCCTATTTGAATTCAATATATTATTCTAGCACATCATGCCACGCCAAGATCCAACTGGATAAGAGTGAATGTTCAGATTTGCGCCAGAATAGACATATAGACACATGGAGACTTCTGACTGCGACTTATGTCAGGTGCATGCTGAGACTTGCAGCATTTCCGCCATAATTACCCCAGTGTTTGTTTGCCAAGAGCATCTCTTTACATGCACTGATGTGAAGGGATATCTATGGTTTCTCTGAAAACAAGACACCAACATTCACATGGGAGTTTTACAAACATGGCCATCTCTATCTCTCTATTCATCTCCTTCCTTTCTGACAAGATGCTTTCCGTGTGTGTCAAGGGATTTTCCTTCCGTCTGCGCCACTTGCCACAAGTTTGGCTAGCACAAGAGTATGCTTCATAGATAATGTTATCCAAATAGGAACAGGGGATCTTGTATGTTGACTGAAGAGCCCACACCCACATGTTTCATTGTATAGCCAGTCCCTTGCAGAAGGAGTTGGTTATTCTGTACACAGGTTGTAAGATAGGTTTCTGAGGGTCGGTTTGGAGGTGGACTGGGTGCAGATGACAGAGGAATGCCGCTGGGGCTGATGATGAGAGCAACTAGTCACATGAGTACTTGTAGTCATATTTTTACAACTCCATTCATCAAAACCACTGATTTACAGGGCATCACCGCTTGCCCATAAACTTTGTTTAGCATTTTCAATGACATTTACTTTTTGAGGTAAATGATAGAATCAAATAAAGTATTTTTTTCTTCTTTTTTAATTAATTAATTTTTCTTTGCATTATTTATTAGGGGTATGCCCTTGTATCAAAACTTACTTTCACTTTCAAAAATGTCAAACTACTTTGACATGTCTCATAGGGATCGAGATGAAATAATTGTCTGTATAGTGTACAGAACGTCCTTGGTTCATCTGTATTACTTATGGGTCTTAACATAATTGATAATTGTTCCAGTTTCTCTTCCCACCATAAACAGATTACCAAGATATTGTAGGAATACTTTTGAGAATTCTGTAAGACTGCTCTCACTCATTGCATTAATTCATCTCTACACCAAAGATGCAATTGTTTCCTTGCACTGGACTTGGTCTGCAGACAGCGCTAACATCATAATAATGGTACATGCATTACCTACTCCCAGCACGATTTCAGAAGGTCCATTTGAATGACGGACACTGCTGTACCAGTTCCTGTCCTGGTGGTTATATTCTCCTAATGCTTGCAAGCCAATTATGTCTACTGGTCCCCGGACTACTAATTTCCTTAATATAGGAGATGGCAATTTCACAGTAATGTACTTAAATTGGCAGATTAGTCTGCGTATACTGGCTTCTCTCCTGCAAACACCTGAAGAAAGTTAACATGGCATGACACACATAATATAAGTAACACAGGAATATCCCACCAGTCTTGTTACATTTGCATGTACGTCTGCATGTAGCTCTACAATTCGTTACTTAAACACAAAATTGTTGTGTAGTTATTCTTTTTTAAATATGAAATAATTGGAAATTTTGCATCTGATCATCGCTCACAAACTTCACATTAAATTTTACATCCTTGCCATCAATGTTATATTTTCTACATTAATGTTGTTAATTTATTTCTAACATAAACCTTGTTTTTAATAAATAATATGTCTCTACTTCTGAAATGTTTATATTTTAATAAAATGTGGTATATTTAATAAGCTGTAGATCATAGTGCACTGTATGTATATTTTACCATGAATAATTCTACATGGAACCAAAGATGTTGCAGTAGCCAGAAGTTGTAGGAAATCTGTTGTTTTAATTCCCTAGATTAGGCAGGTGAAAGGTATATGAACTTTGAAATAATACTGCTGGCATGTGTTTTATCCATCTGGCCATCTGCTCTGAGCCTGACTGAAGTATGGCTGAAATCTGTGGCAATTAAGAAACAGGAATGTTTGGTGATGACATATAACCTTGACAGTTGTGGAGAAGCAAATTAGGAAGGAAGGTCATAGGCTGAATAGTAACTTAGACGGAACCACACAGTTCATAAGCTTTTGAACCACAAAGTTTAAAACTACACAGCTCAGAGCCATATATTTTAGAACCACAGTTCAGAACCACATAGTTTAGAATCACGTATTTTATGATAGAACCGTATAGAACCTCACAGTACACAACCTATTTTTGACAACCAATTTTTGACAACCAATCAGTCTGAAATTCTGAGCGTTTGTAATATTTGATGTCAAGGAAATTAGCAACCTTTTCTCTCCATTCTTTTATGAACCTAAACAAAGCAGATAGTAATCTCTCTTTGCCATCTTTTGGCTATCAGCTGAGCATCCTTTGAAGTTGAATGCTAGTTACAGTTATAAGAATTGCCAGACCTTGAGGTCCTGGGTGCTATGTTCTGCTTCCTATGTTCTGGTTCATGCAGGTGTGTTTATCACCAGTTGTGGTTTCAATCCTAGATTACTGTTTAATTAGCAGGTATTGCAAGCTGGCAAAACATTGATGAATGTCTTTGCAATTACGATTGCTTCTACCATATGCACCAGCTTCATATTAAATAAGCTTGTACAGCATATGGGGGCTTTTGAGCAGATCCCTGTTTTAACCTTAGCCACAGGCACTTGTATCGCTGCTGATCCAGCTCCAGTTTTTACTACTTCCTCCAGAAGTGCTTTTATTTGGTCCAATGTCTACTGGTGGTCTAGGACAGTCCAGAAACTACCCTCATTTGAGCTGTGCAAGTTGAAGTTAGTGCAGTACCGTAATTCATGAAATTATGCCAGCTGTTTACAGAATTTGAGCTTTTGAGCACAGAAATCTGGCCCCGATTTCTTGAAACAAAATTGAGTTTGAGATTTTGCTCAACTCAGATTTCTCCCATTGACTCAGTGCTGTAACTTGACTAAAAACTCAAACCCAGCTGAGATTTTACTCAAGTTACAGCAATGAGGCAATGGGAGAAATCTCAGCTGAGCAAAATCTCAAACTCAATTTTGTTTCAAGAAAACTCAAACCCAGCTGAGATTTTACTCAAGTTACAGCAATGAGGCAATAGGATACATCTCAGCTGAGCAAATCACAAACTGAATTTTGTTTCAAGAAATCAGGACCTTGTCTCTGAGCATCTAAAGCAAGGTGACCTTGAACAAGACCTGTGTATCTGGCCATGCATAGACTTAGATCTATCATTAGATGTTGGAAAGGTGAATCTGAGGGAGGCACTAATTAATCACGCTAGGGTTCATTCAGAAATAATAGCAGTCAGTTCTAAGTGTAACATGCTCATGCATATTTGAACAACCTGACCTTGATTACAAACGATACACTGTTCTACTAGTGTTGAAAAATATTTATTTTGGGAGGGTTTTAGGTTTTACAATCAGTAATTTTTATTTTTTTTGTGTGTGTGTGGTTTCTCTGCAACTTTTAAGGATGTGTGATGAGATGCACAGGCTTTATGTTAAATCGATTCCTAAAAGTTAATGTATCAACATTCAGTTTTAATTGTTTGCTTTCATAGATGAAAAAGTTAATCAGTTTAGACAGTTATTATTACAAAACTTCCTGCTGAGCGAACGTATACTTTGAAAGTGAAAAGAACAACGACTTCAAAAATGGCAACTGATGTAAATTGCTTTAATGAATTTTCCAAGTGGACAAGGTTCTGACAGGTGCCAAGGATGATGGAAACTGTAATCTTAGAATCTCCAGTTGCGCAATCAGCATTTTAACCATTTTTGTTTGTTGTTTAACCAGCCGAAGAGGGTGGCTTACATATATAACCCATATGAACACAGCATGCTTCTGTCAATGTGAGTGTAAACTACTTATATTAAGAAAATCTCGGCAAAAGTCAATGATCTGGTATTCTGTTTGAAGTTTCAGTCTTTTATGTTGCTCAGCATCAACTCTATTACATTTATTTAATTGTTTTAAAAACTTTTAAATTTTAAATTAATTTTTTAATTTTTTTAATATTCCATTTAACCACTTACAGTGGGACATGGTACACAGTTAACATTTTTCTTACATTTTATATCAGCTGCCCTAACAGAATCTTTTACATACAAGGCAAGAAATTTACTCAAATTAATCTTGACAGACATTGCAAACAACCAGATGCATACTAACATTTGTATTTTTCATATGCTGTATTGCGATATTGACACTGACTATAAATACATCATTACACAAAGATGTTCTTCTGATGTAGGCAACCAGCGATATTCAGATGATTGTGATTTTAATCCAGCAGACAGCCTACGGGGCCCATGCTAACCATTAAATGTACATATCATGATTCCAAAAACACATGAAATCAAGAAAGAAATTATAAAACATATGAATAAGCTTGAAGTGACACATATTATGACCAGATGGATTGATACCATTGAAGCATATTCATATGATTTTATATTTTTTGTCTGATTTTATGCTATGCTACTAACTTGTCCTGGATATTTTGTTTCGTTTTACATTCTTACTTGATTTTACCTTTCAGGGCATCGTTTCACGAAGCTATCATATCTACAATGAGACCATAAGCACTCTCATAGAGATCTCTTATACATGGAGATCAGGAACTTCAGAGAGGTCTATGGTCTCATGGTTGGATATGAGAGTTTTGTGAAATAAAGCCCAGGGGTTACTTTTCTAGTTAAATTTTTAAACACTGTTTGAAGAGTAGCACACATAAAACCCAAATCTGGAAACCATTCTGTGAGGATACAGCAGCAGTACTAACTGGACCAGTGATGTCTATGGGATGTAATTCACCGAGCCAAGGTGGTGTTAGATCCATCAACAAGTGACCGGCCAATTACAGAGGAGCAATGACACTTACAACGCACAGCTCCTGTTAGTAGATTCCTGTACTGTTGTTATCAACTGTGAAATGAGACCTAATGAGGTGCCACGGACCCAAAGTCAAACATCATCAGAGTATACCTATCCACTGATCTACAAGGCTTACCTCCAGACCATCTGGCCTCTCACCAGCACCTCCTACACCTCCAGATCATAGCCATGTGTACACATATGGCTTTATAATTCACTGGCCAGCTGATAGGAATGTCATTAATTGTGTATTTGTTTTGTAAATCTAACATTAGCTGTGTATTTTCTTTACACACCATGTGAATTATTAGTTTAACATTTGTGGCCTTGAATATGTACAGTTTTTGTGGTCACTTCGCCTGTTACTAATTGGTATGTAGAGGCTATTTTTAAGATGAATAACCTTACAGCCTCTTCCAAACTTATTGTGTGATTACTATAGCATGATGAAAGGCTCCTTTCTTCTAATATGCATATGAAGATTTACTTCAAAATAAATGCAACCATAATAGTGGACCAATGTTTTACCTAGACTTTGCATACTGTAAACGTGATTATTACCAGCAAGTGTGAACCCAATGTAATGAGTAAATTTAGATTGTATCATATCTTATATACAAACATCTGTGTATTTATAAGCATAGAGTAATGCTGTTTCTTGCCTGGTAATAAATGCAGACATTCAGTCCAATCTATTCTGGTAGCTTATCAATTTTATAATGTCAAAGTAATCTCCCACATTTCATTAGCGTTCAGTTGACATTATAATTATGGCACAGTTCCTGAAGGAGTATCAAATAGCTTAATGGCCACAGTATTCCAGACGTCTAGCATTTCTTCACTACATTGACTACTAGCACAGATCATGATAGAGAAGAGGATATCGCCAGTCCACATCAGATGTCTGTCAGCTTCTCTGCCTCCATGTTCCACTCGAATGTCCAGTGTTCTGTAATTACCTAGGCCAGGGTGAGTCTGCACTGCCACAGACACACACCTATCTCTCCAAGGCTCATTTACGCCCAGCAATTGGAGCCAGCTAACTGGTACTGAAGGTGCTGCCCCCTATGTCATTTCATGGCCGTTATCAGTAGGGATGAACCACAGAGGTATTTCTCATCAACCTGCTAGCATATCTGCTTTCCTACTTGCTCTCCGAGAGCTAGCTTCGATTCATTAAAGCCCAATGGACACTACAGGTCTACCACTTTGTTACTGACTATTTCCTTTGTTTGTTTATGGGTAGCATACTTCCTCTTGCTCAATATTATGATGTTGGACAATTTGGGCTACAAAAAATAAATATTTGAGGACACACAATTGAAGCCATTGTATAGATATCATTCTTGGTTTATTTGTACCAGTCATGGCTCATCAGTCTTACTGTAACATGCTTCATTAATGACAGTGATGTAAATATTGAAATGTACCTGGTAGACAAGGCATCCTTTATGTTAATTGATGTCACAAAACAAGTGAATTGCCTTGATGCCAGTTAGTCAGAACAATTATTGCAGTATCTTATCAGAAGAACAGAATGCATGTGCACCATAGAATATACTGATTTATTAGTTACAAAGTGGGGTGGGTGGTAGTGCAATGGTAGAATGTTTGGACTTCGGAGCCAAAGGTCCCGAGTTCAAATCCCGTCCTGGGAGCCGGCATCAATGTTCATCGCGTATGGGTGAAAGATTCCTGCTGCAACGTTAAGCAAATTAACTAACTAACTTGCGAAACCTTTCTGATGCGATATTGATAGGATGCACTGTCTGTAGAGTAGCAATGCAGATATCATCCTTAGTCTGTCAGTACCAGCCAGTGCTTGCAGGTTTACTGCAACATTCAGCACTACAGGTGTTGCAGGTTTCCTCCTGCCCTAAACTGACATGTCGTGATGTAAGTTAAATAATCTTGAAAGCGACTCTAAACCCCAATTTAAAAAAGATTTAATATAGAAAAGCTACCAAGTACCTTGAGTGCAATACATTCAGGACTTAGTAGTTTGTAAGTTGTACAACATGGTAGCAATCATTCCAATTAGTATGACTGTATTGCACCTAATTAATATTCATGGCAACTTTCTGTTTAAGTTGATTATCTACAGAGTGTCATATCTTAAAGGTCTCATACCCTGAAAGGCTGTATACGGGAATCGTGTAGTCAAATACATATTATTTTCAAGTAAATCTTTAACTCTGCAGGTCAACTATCTGTATTTAAAGGATAATTTATTCCATCAATTTTCAATCACTATCATAAAATGATCCAAAAAACACTTTCTGGAAAATTCTTCCTAGAATGACCTTATTCCCTACTTTCACAATCTAGATGAAACAGTTTCCATAAGAAATAGAAAAAAAATTCTCAATCAAGTGTGCAAAAGTCAGATATTGTAGGTGGGAAAAAGAAGCTGATGAAAAAGTATTTAAGAGAGCTATTTCTGTTTTCGTCAGTAAGATTGAGATTGGATATAGAAGACTAAACCTATGTTTGTTTGATCTTACTGATCCTGCAGATAAAGCATATTTCTTGGCAAGGGTTGAATGATTATCTCCTTTTTCGACCTATATGTACGTTCCACACAAAGACCAAACTAACCTAATGTGTGTTTCTTTAGACCATTGTTTGAGTGGCATGTTCAAAATATTCATTCTTTCCAATGATATGAACATTAAAAAAAAAGCAAAAGTTGTTTTAAAAAAACAATTTGTCAGTTTTGAAACATTAAACATATGCTATCCTCTTTCATAGACTTGTTTTCCATGCCGGGTTTTTTCATATACACAATTAGGATGTGTTGGTTTAAAAACATACTGGCAGCTGATGCTAATCATACCTCAGAATGAAATTAAGCCCACTGTTTTTCTCCAGTAATGCTAAAGTTTGTATCAACAATATGGATGTCACTATATGCGAAGATTGACATTTTTGTAAATGAAAACTTATGCCATCTCAACCAAGTTTCTGTGTCCTGATATTCATTGAAAGTGCATGTGTTCTTTGATCCATATTGAATATCCATAGTTGAGTTTCCAGTAGATGATGGATTAAAGTACAATTTTTTTTGGTATTAGTTCCTAGATCATAGCTATTGTTTTATGTTCATGACACCTTTCCCCAGAAGATCACAAACCTACAAGCCGTAACTTACTGGACATGTGCATCCAGTATCACTCTCATAATGCTATAATTATGTTGTTGACCAGGTTCCATGCTAGTGTGGTTGGACATGTACCATCTCTTCATCATAAACGTCACCTTTCAAGATGCCCCCTCTTGCTATCTTTACAATGGAGAGCCATTCAATGCTATTTACCTTTTTTTGTATCTTAATATACAGAAATGTCTGAAAGCATATGTTGAAATGAAAATGTTACTTTCATATCCCCCTACAGCCCCGACCCTACCGACCCTATCATAATGACAGGCATGGGAAAATTGTGATGCAAGCCATGTAACCAGACAATGAAAATCATTCCAGGTGTTATGTTACCTTAACTGATATAACCTACATCTAATTTAACCTTGATCCATATATACATCATTAACGATGCAGTCAAAATAGCAAGACCATCAGTAAGATACTGACATACCACAGTTTCTTGTCAGTATTCATTTCTATCGTAATTAAGTTGACTTTGAGAGTATTAGAAGACATTGAAGACATTCTGAGGCTGTGGACAAGAAGCGAGTTAACTGAAGGAATAGTTAAAGCAAAAAGTCCCACATTTCCAATTCAAAAATCAATAATATTTGTGACTAACACATGGATTCATGCATGTTGTCTTCACAAGGAGCCAATGGATATTAATATTTTGGTACATGTATATCATTCGAGACCTGAAAAAGGACATTCTGTAGAGTTCCTCAAGTGCATAGGAGCAGATAATATATAAATGCCATTCCATCTCATCCTATAGGTAGTTTAAATTAGCAATGTCTGAATATCTGAGCATCAGTTTTTAATGAGATTGAATAGTTCATTGCTCTAGAGCACTGCACCAAATAAACAAAACTACCAAGTTAGTTATTGAGCCTTTATGGGTGGGTGCTAGCGCAGTAGTAGAATGTTGGATTTCAGAACCAAAGGTTCCAGGTTCAAATCCCACCCTGGGAGCCCGGCATCAATGTCCACGGAAGTTACCTTTCTGACGCGATATTGATAGGATGTGATGTCTGTGTGGCAATGCAGTTATCATCCTTGGTCTTGTCAGTACCAGCCGGTGCTGACAGGTTTACATTCAGCACTACGGATGTTGCGGGTTTCCTCCTGCCCTAAACTGACAAGTCGTGACATAAGTGAAAGAATCTTGAAAGCAACTCTAAACCCCAATTCAAAAAAAAATAAAATAAAAAAATGTTGATGTTCTGGGTTGTGTGGATGAAAACCTGTGACACAGCTCTGCCATTTTGACATTTTCCTGTTCCAGTGTAAACAAAAACAGCCACGTGTGGAGCCAGAAAATGGCTATCAGTTCCAGTCTCCATACCGACAGCCATTGGCCAACATTGCAAACTCTGCCTTTCCTGATGGAGCCTGCCATGTAAGTTGAAGGAGAATTGTGTAACAATCAAAATTATATCGACAGAAAATTGTGTCATAATCGATTTCTTTTACTGAGAATTGTCACAATATATTTAATTTACAGATAATTATGTCACAATTAAATTGACAGAAAATTGTATCACAATTAAATTGACAGAATGGTCACAATCAATTCAATTGACAGAGATCTGTGTTACAATTAATTGTACCATAATATTTAAATTTCCTTGAATTTGATTGGTCGAAATAGTTTTTAAAGTGTGGTCCAATCGCAATAACACTACTGACTACAGGAAATGTCCATTAGATCATAGAAGAACAATCGGAATAATCACAGCATAACAAAATTAGTGGCCGGAACTATAATTATTATACAAATAATTCAAAATGGCTAACACGTATGTTAGTTTGGACTTCGGAGCCAAAGTTTCCAGGGTCAAATCCCACCACGGGTGCCCGGCATCAATATTCGCGGAAGTTACCTTTCTGACGCGATATTGATAGGATGCGATGTCTGTAGAGTGGCAATGCAGTTATCATCCTTGGTCTTGTCAGTACCAGCTGATGCTCGCAGGTTTACTGCAACATTCAGCTCTACGGATGTTGCGGGTTTCAACCTGCCGTAAACTGACATGTCGTGATATAAGTGAAAGAATCTTGAAAGCGACTTAAAACCCCAATAAAAAAAATAATATTAAAAAGATCAACATTAAATACTAGCATTGCACTATTACTGACATTTAAGAATATACTCGTATACAATATTAACCAACGTTTGCAAGCTATGTGGGTCACTACTAGTAGTGGTAGAACAGTTGGACTTCGGAGCCTACTTCCTTGCCTGATGCTAACGAGTGTTATTGCTATCATATTCATGTATGTATTTACGTAGGGTTGTTCTTTAGCTGCCAGATACACGTCCACAAGATCAAGACTGAGAAACGTCCCCTTATCCATTACGATCGTCCAAGTGCAGTTCATATTTTCTCCATAGTAGAATGGGTAGGAAGGTGACTCGATAGTTCCCGCCCTCGATATAACGCCTCCGCACGAATATAACTCCCTGACGTCTGCCAAAATAATGTTAATAAATATGTACATATTGTTCGTCGTATATGTATGTGTTAAAGAAATTGAAGCCATGTGCATGTATATACTGTATAATTATTGTTAGGTATGTGATAAACAGATTATAATGTACCTACAGGTTAACATGTTATGCATTTCCACATCCTCGATACCCATACCATTATACCTACTTAACATCCGTCGAATGTTAAGTAGGCAAAATAGTCTTAGTTTCGAGGAGGACATGTCCTAGTCCTTGCCAAAGACGTTTCGTGGTAATTTTATTTATTTTAATGATTTCGTTTTTTTAAATCTTTTTTTTTAATTTGGCACTTCAAACAAATCATTTAAAACCGAAAAAGAATGGCCCCGAACTTCTTTGATAAGGACTATGCATTTCTTTAGTATACACTACATGAGATAATGAGAATGGAAATAAGAATAGTATGATAACCTCTAGGTGTTAATTAATGCGTCATTCAAATAATGTAAATCACGAAATTAATGCGGACATTATATTAATGCGAATAATGCGACCGGCGTATGGTTGCGTTTAATTGGTGCGCATTTATTACAAAATCAAGATGTCACATTAAATTAATGACGCATTAAATAAGTGATTTACAGTATTACCTTTCAAACACATTGTTTGTCCATACTCGCGTGTTATCTTCTGACCAGTAATCCACCAATTGAAACTGTGGCGACTGTATCTATTTCCGCTTAGCTGGGAACAATACGTATCGTAACTATCGTAACGGTATGACGTAATAACTCCATTGTTAGAGGATAAGTATTTCTCTCTGCACGCCTTTGAGGTATTTTGAAACGATAGGAATGTTGCATTGTCATTGTACCGGGTTTGAAAGAAGCTATGTCCACGCAGTACCTGAAGACCAAGTAGTTTACTTTCGTTGGTGCACTTTGAAAGTACATTTACTGAAACAAACATTTTCATCGTGTATATATAAGAAAAACATCATATTACATTTGAGAAGTATGCTGTGTAATGGAACATTCTGCCAATCAAATATCAAAACCTGCCCAACTCTACAATTCTTTAAAACCAGCATCAAAAGTATGATCCTCTAAAACAGTCACCTAAAACAAGGGTGTAGATGCAGTAAGCTTTTAACACCAAACAGAGTACAGTGTAATGGTGGATGACGCGCTCTACAAATGCTTATTATTATAATTATAAATTATATTTTTAATAATAATTATAAATAGAGATTATTAACCGAGTGTCTTTAGATATCGTCTATATCCTGCACTTAGGGATAATCTTTGTATTAGACGAGCT
>JAUTBT010036519.1:0-17937 GCA_032361225.1 Lepetodrilus schrolli
ACAACATCTTTTGGCCCGGGTGTCCAAAGTTTCTTCGACCGCTGGTCGGCTCTCCGTACAGCCACTCTCCACTTCATCCTCAGCCCTTCATCGGCAGGATACTGGTGTCCGCCAGACTGCTTACACCCCGGGACCGAACAATACCGCGGCATTGTAAAAATCGTCGAAAAACTCGCTTTCTCTGTATAAGATATCGGCGCGTTGCTAAGCGTTGTTAAGCGAGTAAAGCACTCCCGCCATCTAGCGGCGAAATTTGGCTGGCGCACTCCATTGAAATAAACAGTGGCTCTATTTAAATGAACAGGCTTATAGAATGAGTTGACATGAGTACCATGCCTTATATACGATACATACTACATCTACTTATATACGATACATATTACATCTACTTATATACGATACATACTACATCTACTTATATACGATATATACTACATGTACTTATATACGATACATATTACATCTACTTATATACGATACATACTACATCTACTTATATACGATACATACTACATGTACTTATATACGATACATAGTACATGTACTTATACGTATAGTTTTGTTTTTCAGCAAACCCCTGCGATGACGGTAGCCACGACTGTGATGTTAACGCCAAATGTACCCCGGGAGTTGATCGCGAGTTCACCTGTAGGTGTAACAGCGGTTATGAAGGCGACGGCAAAGCTGGAAATTGCGTGGCGAGTACGTTCGAGTGGAGGGGAACTTTTCTTTTTGCTTTTTCAAATTATATAATGGGGGTGTATTCGATTCATCACTCGATCAACCCTAGGGTGACACTCGAGTGATGAAATTCCCAATAGAACACTTCGTGTTACACCCGAGAGAGGTCAGGAATGGTCAGGTGTATACACTTCATTTCGACAGGAGTAAACATTCGAGTGAGAGCGGCACAAAATAAAAACATATAAAAATACATAAATGTTCAGTTCAGTCGAAGAAGTGAGTTAATTCAATTATTATTTTTCAATTTTCACATATTGATTCACTCGATGTTTACTCCTGCCGTTCTATTCAAGTACTCACTGCGCATGGACCATGGCCCAACACTCGTACTAGAAACACGCGAATAGAATACACTCAAAGAGTCGTTAACCCTTTTCCTGTCCGGAGGCTTAAGGCCCATTTTCAACCGAATCGTGCACTTTGTGATCCAAGCATGAAATTTGGCATACAGTTACTATAGGCACTTGAAGATGGCCAGTGTTTTGTTTTAATAAATTATTTTAGTTTAATCAGATGCGTCCTAAGATGTATTAGCTCCGCCTACTTGTCGGTCACAACAATGACGTCAAGCACTGTCAGCTGCAGAATTTGCTCGGTTGCCAAGCGTGGGCAAATCCTTTCTAAGAGTTTTCTAGTGGGAAACCAAATTGCACAGGTGTTATGTATGACCCACAAGGTGACGGGCTGTCAACACATTATGTAATGTCAAGCTGAATCGCTTCACGAAAGTCGCTGTGAATAAAACACGTTGGTTGGTTTCAAATTATACACACGGGCAGACAACTCGATATGTCGCTAGGGTACCATTTGCCAGCCGGATGAGTGTAGACTATGATGGGAAGGATATTAAACGTAGTGATGCGTAGCTCGGAGTTCTACCCTTCCCAGGGGGAGATTAGTAATTTCATTATGTAAAAGCTAGGCTGATATATTCTTTTCGAAAGCAATCATCATTCAAAATTCACTGATTTTAATTCAAATTCAGAGTCGTGTATTAATAATCATTCGGTAATTCTACATCGTGGTTCTCTAGTTCCGCCTCCGCCGTCGACGGGATGTAGAGATCAGAGGTCAGAGTGTGCCACAGTCTTGGACCAGTTCCCAGCTATCTGCAGTCTGAAATGGGCGACTGGGTGTTTCCTGACTTGCGGTAACTGTGGCCAGACGGGTAAGTCCCTGCTCGTGATAAAATTAACACTTTAGATTGTGTACATACATAAAACCGTGTGTAAACCAGACCTCACACATTTAGTTTAAGATGGAACTCTGATTTCTTTATATTTTCAACTGACTAGCAAATCGGAACGACACAGAGGCCTAAAAGTAATTATTTTAAATAATAGAAATACCCTAAATTTTTCTTTTAAATAATAATATATACAATAAATAAAATAAGGGCAAGATTGTTTGCATAAATATAAGTTTGATTTCTTTACGGCAGACGTCACCTGTTCAGTCCCAACTCCTCCTGGAAGTAACAATGTCAATCCCATATCGACCTCTGTTCTACTTCCGGGTGAAGTGGTGGTGTACCAATGTGTGGGTAGTATGATCCCAGTGTCTGGAGACATGACACGTGTGTGCAAGCCCACCGGAAGTCTAACTGGTTCTGAACCTATGTGCTCAGGTAACGAAGTCCACATTTGATGAACATAGATTGTCTGCTAATCCCAGAATTTGAAATGTCACACTGCAGATACGGAAGTAGGCGACTCTACTTTGTGACCGGATACCAACTTCAGACGAGATGCTAGTTTTAATTTAATACACAGGCACGCACACATAAAAAAAACACCCCCACACACACACACAAACACACACACACACACACACACACACACACACACACACACACACACACACACACACCCACACACCCACACACACACGCGCGCGCGCACGCACACACACAATGCATAACTTCACCTAGAAATTGAAATCTGTGCTCGCCGTATATCCCTGTACTGTTTATCCCAGTGAGAGATTCAGCGGTGACTCTCCTCAACAGCGTGGACCTGGATTCCCTGTGGTGGGAGCTGCGAGCCTGGGAGATGGTGTTCGGGAATTCAGACAGAACCACCTTCATCAGGTCTGGCTACATTCACAAGCTGATGGCGCATTGCGTGGACCCCGGGGACGTCTACATCGTTGTCATGTCCGTATCGTCCAGTAGGTAAGTCCGTCCCACGCTAGCAGTTCCAGATCTCCACCATGACAGATTCGAACCCCGCACTCCGCTATACTCTGTTCTAGCCATTGTGAACTAGAGCACTAATGCTGTCTTCACACTCACATCTTAACCCGGTTTGAAACGGCCTTAAACCGAATTAAAATACTCGATCCGAATTAACTATTCACACTACAGGTATTTTAAACCACTTTTAAACCGGTTTACTCACACCACATTTTAATCCGGTTTGACTAAATCGATTCCAGTCGATTCGGAGTGAACGGGACAGTACAACTAATCTACGCTCCCGAGCGAGAATGATTTTTATCAAGTAAATAAATAAGCCGGATATAATTACACCTGTGTAAAGTAAAAATTGCAAAACCTTGACTATGGACATATTCAGTGGAATAAATGACAACCAATGAATACTATAGTCTAATAATACACCAACCAAATTGTGTGAGGATGCGTGTGTATATATATATATGCTCATTGTAATTCTAGTGGAGATAAAATAAAACCGCTCAGCAACAATGTCATGTATGTATGTCAGTATGTGTATGCGTGCGTGTGCGTGTGTGTGTGTGTGTTTGCGCGAAAGAGAGAAACAGAGAGAGGGATGTAGGGAGGGAGAGTGAGAAAAGAATGAGAGAAGAGGGAGAGGAAGACAGGTAGAGAGGAAACGTACACGCGATTTCGTCTTGAAACTGTTTTCACATGAAAGTGGCTTGAGAGTGACTGATTTCAAACCGGTTTGAGAGACGGTGTGAATTTTTGTTCTCAAATCAGTTTGAATCAAATGGAACGACCGAAATCGAATTGAGGAATTCAATGTAAAAGTAGAGTCAGTGTGAACACAGTATAAGATGTCTTTCACTAGATGGTGGTTAAACAGATTCTTCAGAGATTACTGGTTTAGATCGGTATTAACTTAATATTAAATACATATTATGTCCCAGGCAAACGAGTTGACGGTCTCTGGGGTATGTATCTATGTGTTATGGTCTGTATTACTGACTCGCTGCAGATGCTGTATAATAGCAGAACACATATATAACGGGTATCAATCACCACCAGATATAAAATATATTATTGGGAACACTTGATAACGAAATAATTGTGTATGGCGTTTGAGACGTATTTGTTTCTGATTACCTACAGATACACAGTGACTGGCGTAAACAAAGTGACATGCAACCGTGACCGCGTGATGACGTGGAATATTCCTATTGGACAACAGATGCGGGTCCAGACAGGAAACGTGCTCGGGGTCATGGATCCGGCCGGCGGGCGCTTAATGATGACGAGCTGTGGCAACACTAGCCACAAGATGTTCTGGTACCGCATTTCCGGCCCGATTACGGAGGGGTACTATATCAACACTAGCTCAGCACGGTGCTTTGCAATAGCCGTGAATGCGGAGGTCCGACCTGTTTAACTCGGGCAATGGGAATGGACATTTAAAGCAATGGGATATGGGTATTTAGATTAATATGACAAATATATTATGTGTTGCTCAAAACTGTCAGTAATGAAGTACATGCATTTTCAGAATATGTATAGTGTAACTGAAGTTCAGTCGTGTGTGTATTTTGAACATCTACCAACTGAGTGCAAGGTGCCTGCATGGCTCAGGTGCTCGCAGTGTTCTGTGATTTGTATCTGCAGCTGGTTCAGTGGTGAGTGGGAAGGCATGGTCTTCTGTCACAGAACTACCATAGCGCTACGAGAGTCGTAATTCCATGTTACCCTGTAGGTTATAAACCACCAAACAATTTTAATTTGCCGCCAAAAAGGATGACCGCATAGATGGGATTTTCTGGCCCTGGATTGGTTATAAATGGTAATTCCACTGTATTTGACAAGTATAGTCCCCAGCCGTTTAAAAACATTCAATTTGAAGTACACGAGTACCTAATTTGTTAATGTCTGTGGCTTTTATGATGGTTGAAGTATACAGAAAATATTCAATGCGAATCTATGGTGACGTCATGTCACTTACTCTGAAACGTAAACAAGCTAGTTGACATGTGTTTTTTCTTTGATCTCTACATTGCTGGGGAACTGAACTTTGCAATGAAGTTTGTTTTGTGGTATCTATATAACTGAATCAGTAGTTATGCACAAATACGTTAATGAACACTGTCGTATTTGGGATTGTTTTTGGTGGTATGTAACCTGTAGGAGTTACGCCCCTTGTGGCATTACAATCGTTATGTGGAGCGGGACCCTGGACCCGGTTGTATGAAAGTGCCATTAACTAATGACGTCATTAGACGTTATTACTGCACTGACTTTTAATGCTAATTTAATGCTGCATTAGTTAATGGAGGTTTAATGAAACCTTAATGGATCATTAGCGTTTCATACAACCGGGTCCTGGTCATATATGTGTATGGAATGTGTCGCATTATCGTTTTAATACAAAATGTAGTATAATTAGCTTTCTGTTGTCCGCTTCGTTATTAGAATAACAACACATAGAATAGTGCTCTCATAGAATAGTGCTCATAGCATAGTGCTCTCATAGCATAGTGCTCTCATATCATAGTGTTAAATAGCATACTGCTCTCATAGAATAGTGCTCTCATAGCATAGTGCTCTCATAGAATAGTGCTCTCATAGAATAGTGCTCTCATAGAATAGTGCTCTCATAGCATAGTGCTCATAGCATAGTGATCTCATAGCATAGTGCTCTCATAGAATAGTGCTCTCATAGAATAGTGCTCTCATAGAATAGTGCTCATAGCATAGTGCTCTCATAGAATATTGCTCATAGCATAGTGCTCTCATAGCATAGTGCTCTCATAGCATAGTGCTCTGATAGAATAGTGCTCATAGCATAGTGCTCATAGCATAGTGCTCTCATAGCATAGTGCTCTCATAGAATAGTGCTCTCATAGCGACCAGCGAAGAATAACAAGTGCTATGGACATTTAGTGGATGGGTGTTTTTTGAAAGGGTTGCACACATATACCGCTGTGTGTGCCTCCAGAAGGTGTACAGTATGCAATGAAACTAGTCCTCGGATCACTACTATGCATATATAGATGTATTATGTGAGTGTTTTTACATTGATTGCAGTGTACATATGTTAGTGGTAGTTTTCGTTTATATTCGCCTTACACGCCTATTGATATAAATGACTTTTGAGTTTTGATTGTTTATAATGTAGCATTTTGCCTTTCGTTCTTTTATGTCGTGTTTTTCGTCTGTGAATGAATGAATTGATGCTTTATGTCGCAGCGGGAATATTTCACCCATACGCGACAATGTTCGTATGTGAGTTTTATATCTGTGATGTAAGAAGTATTTCCTTCTGGGTAATAAAGCATTGTCTTATTTTATGTTCTCTTTGTATGGATGGAGCATTTGTCATGGTAAAGACGGTCAGTGCTATACACGTGGCGCATTATTGATACTTGGATTCTTCGTTTGGAACACTATTTACACTATTATAAGTGACGGGACACAGTCTTGGAATAAATGTACAGTTGTACATGTTAAATTAGTGGCTGTGCACTCGTAAACACTCATTACGAACAAAACCTGATAAATGTGCACACTAGTATATTTATAGCATTAGTATATTACTTTGTCTGTGGAAGACAACCACTCCACAATCCAGGCAACGGTTGGTCAAGGAATCCCACAATCCAGGCAACTGTTGGTCAAGGAATCCCACAATCCATGCAACTGTTGGTCAAGGAATCAAGGAATCTCACAATCCAGGCAACTGCTGGTCAAGGAATCTCACAATATGTAAAGTCCTGGGCATCTCGAAGCTCTCATATTTAGTATGAGACCACAGCCCAATCGCCAGGTGTAAGAGATCGCTACAAGAGTGCTGATGGTCTCGTAGTAGATGAACTATCTCGTGATTGACAGGCCTGTAACGCCCTGCTTACCTGCCTGGTCTAGATGCAACACGACATTGTCTTTAATTTACTGTGTGATTCTAACAAATGCAGTCCTCTGAAGCAAAACTGATATTCTAGTTTAGCTTGTCGCCTTTCAGTGAAGACTGGTACGACGTTTACAAACATACTATTGTGTGAGGTATGCCATGATACCACAGCGCGAAAAACAACGTTAGATTGACGGAGTGATCTAAATACTATCTTTTCATACATCAACAGAGGGCGGTAAACTCGATCTGACATCTTTACACGTTCTGTGTTTTACGTTTAAACATCCATCTTTAAGTGATCTCCAACGCTGATATTACTGATAACGTGCACAACGCTGATATTACTGATAACGTGCACAACGTTGATATTACTGATAACATGCACAACGTTGATATTACTGATAACAGAATTCATTGACATTAGCAACACCAAGAATTAAAACAGCGACATATGGCCAGAGGTGTTTTATAACTATGCGGTACCCAGTGTATTGACCTCACTCCCAATTATATCGGGGAAGCTGACAAAACAGCTACATGCCACACATCATTAAATACTAATTTCTTTCTCGGGCGGGTGGTAGCGCAGTGGTAGAACGTTGGACTTAGGACATCGATCCAGGTTCAAATCCCTCCCCGCGGGCCCGGCATCAATGTTCGCAAAAGTTACCTTTCTGACGCGATATTAATAGGATGCAATGTCTGTAGAGTGGCAATGCAGTTATCATCCTTGGTCTTGTCAGTACCAGCCGATGCTCGCAGGTTTACTGCAACATTCAGTGCTATGGATGTTGAGGGTTTCCTCCTGCCTTAAACTGACAAGTCGTGATATAAGTGAAATAATCTTGAAAGCGACTTAAAACCCCAATCAAAAAAATTAAATAAAATAAAAATCTTGTTTCTAGTCAATGTCATGAATCATTCAAGTTTTCATTATCGAACAAAGATTGAAAGCAATCCTTGCATACATGTCCAATAGTAAAGAACACAGGTCTGCTACGTACTACAGCGTTATTAAGGATGGGTGCGGCTCTTTATTTATTTGTTCAAATATTATCTTCACCAGAGATAGTGGTGTCTAATGTTTGCCTTCAAACGTTGTCATTGTCAGCATCAGTCCTCCAATAGAAGTATCACCTACAGATGTCAAGTACATCCACTGTTTGTAGGCAATTGTCCTGTATAAATGCAACATTTTGTTGGAAAACATGTCTGATAGCAACCCTTGAAAAGTATGAATTGAGTAAGATGTTCTGTGTGTTTTTCTAAGAAAACTATTTTTGAGCATGGCATCATCAAACAATTGCTATCGGTATTGAACACTGAAACATAGGTGAACACTAACTGAGTCCTCTGTTCATGGGAATGATCACTCACTGTATGACAGAACATGGTAATGATCACTCACTGTATGATAGAACATGGTAATGATCACTCACTGTATGATAGAAGGGTAGCAAAAGTGACTTTAGTAATGACAGAAGTATAATTAATACATGAAGAATTTTTCTAATGCATATCCAAAGTATGGCTTCTAAATGTGGAGTAACTAAAAATACATCGTTAATGAAGTACTACCTACCTAGGATTTAATAAAAATTCAAGCCATTATTCATTCAATCAAGTATTTTACTGAAGGAATATTGAAGAATGCTAGGTAAGCAAGTCCAAACAGGTATTCATTAAACAGACTATTATATATGCAAATAATCTCTCTAAATATCATCTTTAATTTCAGTGACAAATCTGCGCCAAACATTGACAATTGTTATATGTATTTACAGCAATACAGTAAAAATAAAAGCATGTAAGTACCTGTTAGGCTAAGATTGCCCCCCATTAGACCCCCTTTACATAAGAATATATTTTAGCCTAAAATTTGAAACAAGTTGTTACTAGATTTATAACATACATATTAAACAGGTTGTTAACACAATAGATCAACATTAAAAAAATATATATTTGACGAATTCACGATAGATGTAAAATTAATAATGTGATTGGCGAAATTCATTTATATTCTATAGTGCTGTAGATGCTTTCTGAACGAGCCTGTGGTGTGACTGGCGTGGGTCTACTGGCCAGTACTGTTAGTATGAGTCAGCAATCCAGTCGGCTCTTCTTGTCTGTGGTCTGCAGGCTCCATCATCTATTGTACAGTTCCATTGCAATAGTATGCATGCATGACACATGCGAGTGTACAGATACATTGTTGCATGCTTCATATGAAATGTTCATAATAAGGTTCACACTATTGGAGGAGTGGGCAGTGTCAATAGATGACAGTATTATGTAATGGTCACTGGCAAACAATACGTTCATCAGTCACTGGCATCAGTCACTGGCTACGTCACTACTTCATCTCGGCTGTACCTTGAGCCAATGCAATGCACCACCAATTGAATCTCAGGCTGTTTGTGCTGGTATGACGTTTTTAGCATAATGTGTATTTATTTTTCAATATTTTTCCTATCTTTTTTTGCCCCCATGACAAGCCATGATGTGAGTGAAACAATCTTGAAAGTGGCTTTAAACCCCCAAATCAACCAATCAACCCAGCAGCATGTATATACATATCTAGTTACTTTCATAGTCTGTGGCATTATCTGGATAATACCGATATACATGTACACTTTATTTATAATGACCTCAATTAACATACATTACACTCAGGCAACCGGATGTGATGTATGGAGCAGCCAATGTGATTTCCCCAGCATGCAGAGGGTTAACCATTTGACACAGACCTCTAGTTATAATCTATGTTCAGGAGAAGCTACATATATACTACCGTAAACAAATATGGGAAAGCATAATTATATTACGTTTTTTCATTCAAAGAGAGGCGACTTGTAAGTACCACTGTTACACAACCCAAAGAGACAGGTGCAAGCACGTGCCAAATTAATATTTCCAGAGCATTTTCTCGCATATATTGTCAATTTCATTACAATTATTTGTTTAATTATCTTTAGATATACCACTTTATGTGTCCGCATTTGACAGTAATATACATATATTATTATCATCGTTCCCTTAAATTATGACGGTAGTATATGTACAGAGAAATCTTAACCCTTGCTGTTCTTAGCAGCATGATTCATAATAATGTTATACCAAAAGATGTCATTTTAAACTGTCAATGTTCAATTGAGCCAGGTCTGCAACATGCCTTCTATCACATGTAATTAAATGTCACGTGCCATGGATTCAGCCTGTCAGAGTTTTAGCTCCCAACCAAACAGCTTTAATTGGAGTGCCTAACTATTAATAAGACCTATGTTAGCTGAGGGCAGTCTTGATAATAAATACCCATGTCACTGCCGTTTCCACGTATCTATGGAATTATTAATGGAGATTACATGTCTGAATAATATAATTAATCTCGTGCATATCAAAGTTTGCAGATATATTTATTTAATGTTGTTTTTTTTTAAGAAGCCAAGTAGCATGTATGATAGTAGGTCTGGTGTTTATGGTCTGGGACAGGGTATGGGAGAGGCTGTGTACGTAGACAGGGTGGTAGCTCCTCGGCCTCCAGCAGTGTTCACAGTTAAAGGGAGATCACTCTTAATCGTATTTATTATATTTAATCCTAGTATGAATTAGTAGGTTACAATCTGACAGTAGGACTTTCATAGATATTTCACAGCAGACGAGTCGTGTCTCTATGAAAGGAACCACATATATGCCAAATCTAATATTCACACAAAGTGAGTTTTATATCTTCATTTAGTGATTATATTCAGATAAACCCTTGCTAGAACTCTAAAATCTGTGTAAGCAGACCGTGGGACCAAACTACAAAATATTCTGTTAATATACGTATCAGAATTATTTACCTGCGTCGAATTACTTGAAGTGTCTCAATGAACTTGGCGTACTGATACACACAGTCCAAGTATTCCATTGCCTATTGCTGTTTAATACATGTTTTGATGTTGAATGCATGATGTGCTTCTTTGATACAGGGTGCTTCTTCAAGTGATTGTATTATCAGGTGTGTCGGTTTGGCTCCGAGTGCATTTTGTTGGCCTAAGCATATTCCGTAAGCGTGGCACAAGTCTTTCACACATGTATATGATGAATAAACTATTGCAAATAAAGTGTTTTTCATATATGTCCTCAATGGTATTTCCTTGTCGATTGAGAGTGAAGATAAGCATAACATAGCACATACATAAATAGAGGATATTACACGAAGTTCTATATCAACTATATATCCCGAGTGTAATAATTTTATGCACGAACTTCGGCGCTTTTGAGCAGTTTTACACTGGATTTAGACGCTATGCAAGTATTATACTAGTATTATTATTAATAGTAGTATTGCCCCAGATGTAATATAAATAGTAAGCAGGCCCAGCATCAACTTACTTTTAACCAAAGGTAATCAGCTTCTATACTGAGATAGTATTATACCTGACGTAACCTCTGCGACATCACAGTGCATCTACGACGTCAATTCATTGTCAGCAGTGTTACGTATAGTACAGTGAGGTACGTGTCGTTTCAATACGACATACATTGAAACAATGCGATGGGGTAGTGATACGGGTTTGTATTCGACAAGAAAGGTAAACTGAGCCCTAATGTCACATGCAAGCTTGAATGAGGACAGACTATGCCAAATTCAGCTCTGGGGAAACTATTAGACAGGATGAAGTAAGAACTGTCACAGCATTGCCAGGATGAAGTAAAAACTGTCACAGCATAGAGAAGATGAAGTTGGAACTGTCGCAGCATTTTTTAATTGGGGTTTAGAGCCGCTTTCAAGATTCTTTCGCTTATATCACGGCTTGTCAGTTTAGGGCAGGAGGAAACCCACAACATCCGTATTGCTGAATGTTGCAGTAAACCTGCGAGCATCGGCTGGTACTGACAGACCTAGGATGATAAATGCATTGATACTCTACAGACAGCGCATCCTATCAATATTGCGTCAGAAAAGTAACTTTCGCGAACATTGATGCCCGGACCCCGGTGCGGAATTTGAACCTGGAACATTTTGGCTCCGAAGTCCAACGTTCTACCATTGCGCTACCACCCGCCCCCGTCACAGCATAGACACGATGAAGTAAGAACTGTCACAGCATTGACAGTATGAAGTAAGGCCTCACAGCATAGCGAAGATGAAGTAACAACTGTCATGACTAATAGGATATTTTTTTTTTTATAAATTGAAAACTTCCGGGATTCATAACTGAACATGTCTGGGTTTCTCACACAACATGCCGACACTATAGACACTGAAACACATATGACATGGAGGCAGGACACAGCGCAGACAGGATGAAGGTAAACATGACACAGGACACACAATGAATGGAAGCACAGGACACAGGACAGTAAAGGGGAGCATATGCCATAGGACAGACAATAAAAGGAATCGTATGACACAGGGCAGAAAGGATGATGGTAAACTTAACATAGGACAGACATTATGGAATTTGCTCATAACTCACTTCGGAATCCTCCTGTACTTCCTTAATTATGTCTAGAGGCGGATAAAGATTTGACACCGGGCATATATTAATAACATGTTTTGAAGCAATAGTCAGAATCTGAAAAATGATCCGTCGCATTTTTGGAAGATTTAATATATTTTTTAAAATTATCTTTTCCTATTCTTTTAAAAACTATATTATATGAATGAATGAATTGTCCAAACGTCCTCCAACATAATGGAGAGTACTGTATACATTCCAATACATGTATGTAACTTGTGCCAAATTCGCTTGTGTGCTCACTGCTCAACCGCTCTATATTTTGCCTCTGGGAACACCAGCGAGTTACTTCCCAGACAATTTTCCCATTAGAGTTATCTTCCTTTAACACAAAGTAGTTCCGTTGCTAATGACACTAGACAGTAACAAAATGGTAGACGGCGGGGCCATTTCACGGGAGGCTAGACTACTAGACGAAGTATTTTCGTCTCCATTATATTTCTGCTTTGCGCTATTAGAACAGGATGCATATGGTGCGCCTAGACGTCAATGTTTTCATGACTAAATGGGATATCTGCATCACAGTTCATATTATGGGAGAAACATTAACAATCAAAGTTGAGGATCTTAACTTCGTGAGTATATCACAAGTTCGTTACGGGCAAAGATGGAGATCAGGGCGCCCTCTCTATTTGACCAATTTGCTTGTCGATGATAGGGCATGGGTTAAGGTTAGCACAGACATGATTTGCATCTAACAACTACAAAATCATTGTTTTTGCCAAAATTAGTAATAGAAGGAACGGTGATCTCCACCTTTGCCCGGTTTGGTAGAGAGGTTACATGGATCTTTAAATATGTTTATATTATGTAAGCAAAGTGAAACACTTAGCACTTGTAGCTCTATCTCATTTAGAACAAAATATATGGCATTTTAAACATAGTAAAACAACTAGCTTTATCGAAATTAGTTTAAAATAAACCAGATTGGAGATCTCCAGCTCACAAATGGACCATGGGATAGCATCGGGATAAACAAACCACATACTCCGTACACACCCAACTTCGTACATTGTGTAACAATGATAAAAACCACATGAACCGAATCCTCTGGTAGAAGGGCAAAACTGTCATTTAGATTTAATTAAATTAAAATATATAGAAAGGTATTAAAATTATATATACATTAAGCCATTATGTAAAGCAGACATCGAACATTATGTTTCAACTCAGTAGAATTGATAGATATACTAGATTACGTACATTTACCAGTTGCAGTATGAGTGACATTGTATAGACTTATATACAGACTACTCCACAGCTTGCGCTAAAAATGAAAATAGACCACGTTTTAACAAATGGGATGAAATCAGTGAATAAATGTGTTCATAATAATATTGTAAGTTGTATTGTACATCATGGAAATTTCTATATATTTTTATAATACCGTTGTTTAAGATTTATAATGGAGATAATTTCCATGACAGTTACCTGAGTTCGAATCCATATGTGGATGTGTATGTAATTTATTCAAATATGTTTATGGGTGTTTATGGTAAGATATGCATGTTATAATAATAATGGGTCCTTCGTACGTATAGAACTGAAATATATGCTAGTCAAGCTTAACTTCAATATAATGCAGTATCATGTATATATAGTAAGTTATTGACCGGTATATTAACATTGGGATTATGGCGACAAATTTCTTTCAGGTGTAATATAATGAATTAGGCCTACTGTTGATTTCAAATTTATATAAGCAACCAAGCTGAAGCATAAATTATTATATGTATAGTTAACATCGTTGATCTGAAGCTTTGGCTAGCCTGTTATGTAGGCATTCTACACGTTTAGCATAGCCTACTTACAGAATGTATATAGCACACTAGTCATACTGTTTCATTGTTTGTTGTGATTATGATAATAATAATAATAGGAATAGTAATAATAAATTACTACTACTACTACTACTACTACTACTACTACTACTACTACTACTACTACTACTACTACTACTATTACTATTACTATTACTATTACTATTAATAATAATAATAATAATTGCAATTATATGGCGCACCATTCACAATTGCAGTGCTCTGTGCGCAATGTATACAATGGACATGAAACTGGACAATGGTAGGCAAAATGAAAGGTGGCCATGGTAGGCTGTTGCATAATTAAATTGGTTTGCAGTAACAATGGTAACTTTTGAAAATATGTTTCTTAACATGAGACTTAAAATGTTTTTCTACAATCAAAGACGATTATTTTAATATCAAATTTATTACTTTAATATACGCGTAAACTGGCACTAGAGACGTTTCCATGGCAACATACAAAATAGAAACTGGCGTGGGAAAACAGTAAATTGACCGCATCTCGCTCAGTTTTGGAGGTAGATACATGAAATTTGTACCAAAATGGATCATGCATAGTGCATTAATATATGATATGATATGCCGGAAATAGAAAAATATTTCATTTTTATTTTAATTATTTTAATCAATGCAGAATTTTGTAAACAAATCCATAACATGTCAAATCTAAAATTCTATGGAAACTAAAAGAAAGCTATATTTGAGTATAAAAAATGCACCAATGTGTTCTATAATCAAATAGCAGCATATACACAGACGTATCCCAATTATTTCCATCACATTAGTCATGAGTAAATTACATAAACTAGCAAAGGGGAAATGGACTAGAATTATCTTGTTTTTAAGGCAAATCATTGTATTTCAGAGGGTGTACAAAATTGTGTGCATTGGCAATATTTAAAATCCAATATGGCCGCCAAATGCGCCAAAATTCGTTAATAATACCATAACTCATTAAGTATTTGTACTAGATAAATTTATTTTGGTTCTATACCCGGGTTTTTAAGCATGGGGAATCTATTGGAATAATTATGGATGTGATTTGACCTCTACATTAGCATAAAATTGCAGTATAGCATTAATTTGGGGTCCATACCAATGTTTGGGATCACTACAATTGGAATAGAATTATTATTTGTATAAATTGATGATTAATTGTAACATGGAACGTCATAAATTACATAAAATGGTCCACTTTAACGTGTTTCAGGCGAGTGATTATTTCTTGTTTATCGAATAAATCTGATTAAAGAAACGATTTGATATTATGCTTTTTTTCAGGCGAGTGATTATTTCTTGTTTGTCGAATAAATCTGGTTAACGAGAAGACATGATACTATGCTTGTTCAAAAACCTATTTGGCTACTCACCTTGGCTATTTCATATGAAAACTGCTTCTTCTATTAACTTTATGTCTGTAAAATACAACAATGATAGTTACAAATGTCCACAAATATTACATTGTAACTATATATGATAACCTGTAGTAGTAGTAGTAGTAGTAGTAGTCGTCGTAGTAGTGGTAGTGGTAGTGGTAGTAGTAGTAGTAGTAGTAGTAGTAGTAGTAGTAGTAGTAGTAGTAGTAATAGTAGTAGTAATCAATTCAATGATAGTAGAACAGCACAATTTAATCACATGTATATTTGCAGGCTTCAACTACTAATATCAAGACACATGCTGCTCATGTGCGTTCAATTTGTCAAGTAATGATGACAATTAACAGGGATCCATCCCCCAATGCAAATGGTTGTGATCAAGTATACATGAATAGTTTTATTGCAAGAAAAATTACAGCTTTTGTCCTACTTCTCGTGCCATTCAGTAAATGAGTATTTCAGTAATATAATCATCTTTATCTCAAACAGTGAGTGAGATATAGCCAATTAACTGTTTTACATGCTGGTCCATAATGTTTGGTAGAGTGGACTCTACTGAACACTTTGGTACCGATGAAAAATTGTCCTGGTGGGTGGGGGTGGTACATGGTAGATCTACTCAGCTTCCGGTCTATATCAGCAACGGGTTTTACTGCAACACACAAAAAACATGGCACTTTGGGTTTACTGTGACACAAAATTGTGACTCTTGGGTGTAATTGTAACTGTAGCACAATACTGTTACTCTTGGAATTTACTGCAACACAAAACTATGGATCCAGTTGGTTTTTCCTAGTCTTTGTCAAAGACGTTGACGGAAATTATTTTCTATATTTTTTCAATAATTGTATTTTCCAATTTGGGAAATTGTACAGGCATTCTTTACAAAGATGATGGCTTTTTTTTTTTTTAAATGTTCAAATCTGGAGGGAAAAAACCACATAATTTACTCCAACGCTTTTGACATGTCCTGCGGTTTTACTCCATCTAATACACAGCTCTGGCGAGAGGTTTTATTGTAACACTAAGCATTGATTCGTGGGTTTTACTGTAAGACAGACTAAAGCTTCATAGCCTCGATATTAATAAAATTTTGAGAGAAGCAATATTGTAATGATGGAAACAGCCTAGGTCATTATGCTGATACCATCGGATGCTAGCAATCAACAATATTGTGTGATATTTGCTAAGATACTCTTAGGCCAGCCACCATTAGCCACGTTAGATGGGCTCCAGCTGAGTGAAGTTAATAATAATAATAATTGCATTTATATAGCTCATCATTCCAATTGCAGTACGCTGTGCGCATGTGTAAAATAAACATGAAACTGGACGAGGTAGACAAAAATGTAAGCTAATAGTCTGTTACATAATTAAACTGGTTTGAAGTACCTTTTGAAATGATGTGTTTTGAGATGATTCTTAAATGCTTGTACAGGGGGGGGGGGGCTGATTTCAAGTGCTGAGGGAGATTGTTCCATTTAGATGGTGCAGCATATGAAATTGACCGTTTTCAAAAAGCCGTTGTTTTTACGCGAGGCACGACAAAAAGCTGATGATGTTAGGAACGAAGTGTTCTTGTAATAATAAGCCAATTTACTGTATACACATGGCAATGGGATTATCTCTATAATTAGTACGATGCACAAATTGTAATTCGCTATGCACTGTTTAAAATTTCAATGACAGACTTTTAGTCTGCAGTTGCTTTGCTTACCAAGTATGTTTGAATGTTTGTTAATATTCATAGTAACGTTGTATGGGTATTTAAAGTGATGTTTTAATATGCCTCTCTCACACACACACACACACACACACACACACACACACACACACACACACACACCCCCACAACGCGCGCGCGCACACACACACACACACACACACACAATCAGAATCATTAATGGAATACAGATGCTCTACTATGTCAAGATGTGACAGAAAATCAATATCAGGAATGTCAAGGTCTGAGAATCAGTTGTAAATTATGATGGTAGAATGGAGCTATTAAACTGTATTATATCGCAATGCCATGCTGTATATAAAAAAAAAAGGAAGATAGTCATCACAAAGATCCAACATCTTCACTGTGTCTACCCTCCGCGGAACGGACCTGAAAGAAACCCTGTTACAAATGATATTGGAATGAAGTTACTTGCAACCATATTGGCATAAAAATAAGCCATCACCAAAAGACCCAATATATTCATGTGTCTTCCATCGCCGGAATTGAATAGCATAATAAGAATAAACACTGTTGAAAACCCCACTACTGCAATATCTGTATTGTAATCCCGTTCATAAACTGGCAACTGATTGGTTTCACGCCGCGGGGGGGGGGGGGGGGGGGGGGGGGGGGGGGGGGGGGGGGGGGGGGGGGGGGGGGGGGGGGGGGGGGGGGGGG